>JADRCD010196509.1:32727-45410 GCA_019843815.1 Montemys delectorum | reverse complement strand
ATCTATCTATCTATCTATCTATCTATCTATCTATCTATCTATCTATCTATCATATACCTAAGGGACTCCTTTAATTTCCAGTAGTCATAGAATAATTGTAATGTAAGTAGGGTGCAGTGAGATAACACTGTACTTGCTTACAAGTGCCCTGACCTGTTGGGGTAATTAGCATTTGTGCATGCTGAGGACTGTGGACCCTGTCTACTTGGTACCTTCAGATGTGCTTTTTTCCTGTTTCTGGCATGTATCGACCTTCTTATTTATGTTCCCATAAATGCCAGTCAAGGACACCTTTGACAAAGAACACACTATACCTCAAGGTCCCCGAATCTCCCTCTTGTAACTTCCGATCTGTGTGGTCTGAAGAGCTCTGACTGCTCCAACACACTTTCCCTCAGCCATAGTTACATTTCTTTTCTTAGCATTCATTTCTCTTTGGGTTGTTTAAACACCTGCTTTCAGTGATTATTTTCTTTGGATACATTAATTGTGTTTGAGAGGAGATACTATACCTGTGCCAGCCTGAAGTACAGAAATACCTGTCCAGGCTTTCTGGACAGACCCAGTGTGCAAGCTCTAGTAGTCTGCCATTGTAGACAGGGAGAGGAAGCTTGACCCATTGTACCGCGGGCTTCAGCTGACCTGGATCTTCCAGAGCGTCTCTTTTAGTGAGGGCATGCAGGGGTTCCCAGTGTGTTGTGACCTCCTCTTACATGAGTTGTCTCTGGAATGACAGAGCAGAGTAAGGACAGTTCTGGGGACACAACATCAGGGGATAGCTGCTCATTGGTTTTGCTTAAAAGGAATACTAGACAATGCATAAAGAGATGGACACTTCTGTCTACTGTGCCGGAGAGCAGGTGTCCCAGTGTCAGGAAGACAGTGCACTTGAACAGTCATGACATCATGATGCAGAAGTGTCCAGATACCATCAGTGTCCACTCATTACTCTTGGCTGAAGTTTATTTTTCCCTTAGAAAATTTTTCTTTTATCCTGAAATTTCTACGTGGAATCCCACCATCTCAACATCTACAATCTATAGTACCAACCGTCTGTGTCTAGACCATTGACAGCAGGGTCTAATGATGTGTTCTGTTTCTCTCTTCCAGGAGAACAGCTGGAGGTTGCAAACATGGCCACGAAAGAACTTGAGGCCGAGACCATCTCAGGAGTTAGCATCAGATCCGCAGACTCTTCTTTCTCTCCTGGGTAATGCTCTCGTTTCTGTAGGACCAGCAGTTAGCCTGGAGACAGCAGATCCTGATGATAGGTCCCTGTGCTTTGTTTCACTATTGACTGGGCAAGTCTCGGCAAGTCATAGAAGGTCCAGCTCTGCTTGAGAGTTTGCTGGCGGTGGGCCATGGAAGATAAGGTTTGCCTCAAGGGAGGAGATGAGAAGCAAGAATATTAGATAAACACATTCAAAACAGGGTGCCTGATTTAGAATGCCTAGTGAAACCATATGCTTAAAAAGAAAAAAACCAGAACTTGCTAGTGCAGGAGGAACACACTGTCATCACCAGTTCCCTTGAGCAGAGCAGTAAAGAAGAGGGGGATTTCAGAGACCTTTGCACTTTAGTCTGTTCTTGGCCTTCGGTGTTCTTGACTGACATAAATGAGAAAATTGTTACAGAGTCAAAACAGGACAGACAGGGTGTGTGTGGGGGGACGGGTGCAATGATGATAAGATGAAATAGTTTCAAGGTCCTCTAAGGACTTCCAAACTACAGGAGCAGAGGTAGGGATGGGCCAGCTGATAAAGGGCACAGAGGGTATGAGCATCCTGTGTAACTGCGTAACTGTGAGGACTGTACTCTGGTATGGTTCAGCCATCTCTCTCAATATGGTCAAGGAGGAGCCTCAGCCCACCCTCTGCGGTGTGTGAGGGAGCTATGCAGAGCAGGGAATGGTCATTGCTGGGTACATGTGTGTCTTGTTGCCATCCACTGACAGTAAGCGGCAGAGCTTTAGAAAGAAAAATCCTCCTGTGATCAGGTCTACAGAGGATGTAGCATGAGACATTTCAGCCCCAACCCCTGCAGGGTGGGAGGAAATGAGCTCTGTGAGGGAGGCCTCCCAGCTAAAGACTTTGATGAGGAGAGGGAAGAGTTAGAGAAACCATTTATAGTTCTGCCCAGATGTGAACTTATAGTAATGCCCTGGCAGGTAAGATGTCCCAACTGATATAAAGGCATGACTATTTATATTATATTATGTTTACATCATATATTATATCACATTAAATATATCTAATATATACAATCTTAATACAATATCGTGAGAGTAGCCAACTGATTTCTGGTTGGAGCTGAGGCCTGCTCAAGAAGAGTGACCCCATGCCTGGTACTGCAAACTAGGTCAAGAGCTCGTGGCTGGGAAGGTCCTAGGCCTTAGTGGGGGACCTATTATTTTTGTTTTAATAAATGGATGCTTCCTAAACAGGAAGTTACTTCTTTCACATTGTCTGACTTCTAACTTGAAGGGCAGGTGGGAAATAAACCACCCAGTGTGATGTCATGGAGGGGCTGGGAGACAAGAACCTCTGGGCAGAGCTGTAAGCTGGGCCATTTGGAGCCTGAGCCTGTACCTATGGTGTCGCTCATAGGGCTGATTCTGATTATCAAGTAGATTAGACAAAGAAAAGCCCAGGGGCAGCTAAACACATCCGTGGAAACAGTAGGTCGCATTTCTAGAGATGATTAGTTCATGAGAGTTCTGATCAAGTAAAAGGGTTATCCATTGATGAACTCACAATTTGGGAGGTGGAGAGCTGTGGATGATGGAGCTTGGGGTCAGGAAGTGCATCAGGGCATGGGCACCGTCAAGCTCTTTAACGCCAGCATCTCAGAACCTCTTTCCGCCAGGGACACATGATTACCACGGTCCCCTTCCATCTGCACGTTGGCACTCTGGCCACAGGCGGCCGGCTCTCTTGCCTATCACCATAGTGTCTCTGGTAAGAGCCATCAAGCAATGGTATCTCTGGTAGGAGCTATCATTGTTCAGAGGTGTGCGAAGGTTTTGCCCAATGTGATCTTTAGGCGTAAAAATACCTGTTCCTAGTATCCTCTGTTGGCCCTAAAACCATGTGTCTTTCCTGTCTGTGTTGCTATAACAACAGAAGACCACAGACTGGGGAATTCACCAGGAAATAAGTTTACCTCCCACAGTTCTTACAGCTGGGAGTTCAAACCCAAGCTACCTCCAGTATCTGCCCAGTATCCTCTCCACTGCCTCAAGATGGCTGTAGAGGAAGGGCAGTTACCTCAGGACAGCAGGTGACAGAAGAGGCAGAGCTCATTTTGTATGAGATGCCCACTCCAGTAGAAATCAGTTTGCCAGAGTTCTTTTCTAAGCTCCCAGTGCCCTACTGCCTGTTTCTAGGTTGATTCTGTGTCCCAGCTGTCAGAGTGAGATTATGTTTCTAAAAGACAATATTTAAAGGACAAATTTGGGCTGGCGAGATGGAGATGGCTCAGCGGGGAAGAGCACTGACTGCTCTTCTGAAGGTCCTGAGTTCGGATCCCAGCAACCACATGGTGGCTCACAACCACCCCTTAATGAGATCTGACACCCTCTTCTGGTACATCTGAAGACAGCTACAGTGAATTACGTCAGAGCAAGTGGGGCTGGAGTGAGCGGGATCGGGGCGAGCAGGGCCAGCAGAGATCTTGAGTCCAAATCCCAGCAGCCACACACATGATGGCTCACGGCCATCTGTACAGCTACAGTGTACTCATACACATAAAATAAATAAATCTTTTAAAAAAAAAGGACAAATTCAAATCATCGCACCATACAACACTGACCTAGTAGTCAGAGGTATGTGGAGGTGTGTTTTAGCTAAAGAATCACAGCATGAAGCAAATCACATTTATTCAATGTGGCAGCCTCTCTACTTCTTCTATAAGAAGTCTTTTGTAACCAGGCAGTGGTGGCGCATGCCTTTACTCCCAGCACTGGGGAGGCAGAGGCAGGTGGATTTCTGAGTTCGAGGCCAGCCTGGTCTACAGAGTGAGTTCCAGGACAGCCAGGGCTACACAGAGAAACCCTGTCTCAAAAATCAAAAACAAAAAAACAACACAAAACAAAACAAAGTCCTCTCTCTTAATATATGGAGGAGATGGGTCACAGGCTCAGGATGGTGAGTAGTTTCTCTGTCCGTATAACAGTGAGTAGTCTTCCTTACCGTAATTGGCAAAGCCAATTTTGGTGACACCCAACAGGTACAGATGGTTCAAATAGGCTTCTCTGTAGGGGATTGGCTTGGTGCTACTATGTATTCAAATGCTAATAGTGGCTCCCAAGATCTGGTCACCCCTGGTTAGGAGATCCTCACTTCCCACAGGTGATACTGTGTAACCTTGTTCCCTAAGTTCATTGATCAGTAAAAAGCTAAAGTCCATGACTGGGCAGTAGATAGAGGTAGGCAGATTTTCAGTTACCTGGCTTGGGGTTGCAGGTAGAGATGGGAGAAAAAGAAGAGAGGAGACATGAGAGGAGGAAGCCGCTGGGAGAGGAGATGGACCATGACAAGTGGCCAGGAGAGACAGCAAGGGACATATGACTGGGATTTAAGTTAGAATAGCTCAAACTTGTCTGATCTAGCCTTATAGCTTGCAAATAAAATTCCTGGTTTGTGTACCTTTTATATGGACTAGCTAGAATATTTAATTCATTTTGTACTTCTCTGCTTCAAAGTGCTCCTTTCCTTTAAGAAAGAGTGAGAGGTGATAAGAGTTGAGGGAAGGGAAAGATGCTCACAGAGGCAGAAAGTGACTGTGGAGGAAAGGGTGCTGGAGGGGCCAGCATGGGCAGAAGGCATGACCCAGCAGTTCAGGTGAGAGGGTGCCATCAGCAGGTGGCCATGGATCTCCTTGAGGAGCGTGCCCAGAACACAACACATGTTCAGAGAAAGCACATGAGGCTCTGAGTCAGAGGAGCTGATTTTTCCCTGAGGACTTGAAAGCTTTCCTGTTCTTTGCTCGTTTATTTTCTCCCTAGATTCTGTTGGGTATAAAGGGGTCGGGGGATGTGGCCAGTGTGATGTTGGTCCCTTCTTCAGATCTGAAATGATGGGGAGACCAGCAAGGAGGATGCTGTATGGAAGCTGTAGGTAGAGGAGAACAGCCATGGCAGATGAAGGCACAGAAGAGACAAGAGTCCTGACTTTCATTTCCAATTCTCTAGTCTCTACCCAGCACGTGAGTTGAAAGAAACTGCGTTAAGAGTCGCATTTCCCAGTTAGGAGACCATCTGTGGGCAGATCTCAGGCAGGCCCGAGGGGCAACTGTGGGACTGACAGTTTTGTAAGTGATGGCTGTTTGCTTCTTGGTTTTAAAGTAAGCAAGTATACAAGTGTCCTAGGTTTTCTGTCTGAAAGTTCTTCCTATTTCTCTTCCTCCACATGAATGGCCTGGTAGGGTAGGAGACCTGGGAATCTGTCGGCTGCGCCTGTGTACACGGGGCAATGGTTAGGCTGCACCTGTGTACACGGGGCAATGGTTAGGCTGCGCCTGTGTACACGGGGCAATGGTTAGGCTGTGCCTGTGTACACGGGGCAATGGTTAGGCTGCACCTGTGTACACGGGCAATGGTTATTTCCTACTATTGTTTAAGACAGGATCTTTATAGACAGAAAAGGAAATCTCTCTCCCTAGAGCCATATATTTTAATATAATTTAACATACTGAGTTGCCAAGGTTTTGTCTCCTGGTTCAGAGTTCAAATCCTAATTCCATTGCTTGCATTTCCACATTTCTTGAGCAATTTTAAGCACAAGCCAATTAAAAAAAAAAAAAAGCGGGGCCATGCTTTGTGTTAAGGCTGACAGATGTTTGGGTCATGCTTTGTGTTAAGGCTGACAGATGTTTGAGTGTTCCCCTTCCGTGACATGGACATGGTGGGCTTCTTTACCTCATGTATCAGAGAATCAAACTGTGTGCATATTTGCTTTTTTTAAATTATAGCAATCTCTGTATGGTTGATGGCTGTGATGGTTGACCTTACCAGACAGCTGGCCATGTGTGGGGTCAAACACTAGCCCAGATGGTGGGTATACGCCTGATGAAGGTTCTGGGTGTGTAGGCCACTAAGCAATAGCTTTGGAGGACACTGGAGTAATTTAGAATGCTAATTACATTCGGATCTCTTTACAGCAGCCGAGTGGCAGCTCTGAAATTGTAATGTTTGCTGGAATTATCTGAGTGCTATGTCCTGTGTCTGTGGCAGTGTTTATTCAACTGCTGGCCATGTTGTTGATTTTTGATAAAGCCCAGAAGGCCACCTCTGTACAAATGAGCATGTTCTGGAGGCAAGAGACGTCGAGTACGTGTTGAGAATATTCTCAAGGGAGGGCTCTCACTAATTCCAGGTCAGGAAGAGACCAAAACAACCCAGCATTCTGAGCATGAACAGAGAGCCAAGGTGGTAAGCTGATAGTATGGGAGGAATATGACAGAGGGATGCACAGAAGGACAGGGTCACCATAGACCAGAAGAGGAATGTTCTGGAAGAACCATGAAGGATGACTTAAAAGTAGCTGTGTAGGGACCACTGAAGGAGCCTTCTGGAAAGACAGATAGTTCAGCTTGGAAAATGAGATAGCGGTGGGTTGGAGACATGGAGTGAGCAGGTTCTGGAGGCCTGCATTACAGTCCGGGCCTCATGCATCCTGGGGGTGGGGTGGGGTGACCAGAAAGCCTCCCATATAGGAAGGAGACATGATAGGATTTTAGCGGGGCACAGATAGAGTGTCAGCAGAGATTAAAGAATAAATGAGAGGCAGGTAAGGAGATGTGTCAAGGAAAGATATAAAGAACCTGAAGTAAAGTCAGGTTTGTGGAATGAGAGGGCTGGGGGAGGGGCACGGCAGAACTATATTTCTGAGATATGTGAGCAGGTTTTGATCCACAGTGAGAATGTCCCATAGTATCAATGTGTCCAACAGGACAGATCAGCAACACATCTAGCAGAGAGGAGATTGAATGGAGTGGAGGATGCGAAAGGTCATCTAGTGGACCATCTTGTAGGCCTTTAGTGAAGGTAGGTAGAGGCAGTAGGGTCCAGAGACTCACAGGTGGACAAGAAAAGCAAGGACAAAATCGGCCCTATCAGGAGGATGAGCTTCAGAGAGTGGGAGGGGCCACCAAGGGCAAGCCTATCACAGGGTCCAATAAATAGCTTTCGCTGTGTTTTACAAGGTCACAATTTACAATGTACCTTTATAAGAAGGAGTTTTTGGAAGAAGGTGAGATGGTTTCATGGAAGATACAAGCTGGGGGTCTGTGGAATGTAAATGTTACAAGGTTGGGAATCTGTAGTCACGATGAATGAGACGGAGCTTGTGATTGGATTGGAAGGTTCTCTGGCCTCGGGGACTTTGGCTAAGGCAGTTTCACGGGGTAGTATTGGTAAGCTAGGAGAAGGAGGGGAGGGAGAGTAGAAGGGGAGCCTAAGCTACTGCTTCAAGACAATTCACTGGGAAGGGAAGGCTAAGCAGCTGCCTTAGGCTGGGTGGGTGGGTCTGTCTAGCTATATATTTTAGGGTAGGCAGATTGCTCATATGTGATCACTTAGGGAGCAGAGCTGGGAGTGTGGGAAGGGAAGATCTGGATGTCTGTTGATGGTATGGAGTAGTCCTTGCACAGGTAGAGAGGACATTCCCTTAGAGGAGGAATTATGGGAGCAGAAGACCTAAGCAGAGACAGGGAGTCCCAGGAGCTGTGGACAAGCTGGCCCCTCCAGGTCCCCTGATCCTTCCACATGGGGCTTTCATCAGAGGACCCTCTCTGCCCTCAAAGGAGAGTGAGAAAGAAGGTCCTGAAATGCAAATACAGCAGGGACCTGAAGGGGCGGGCTTGTTCACAGGGTTGCCTAGAGAACTTGAAGTTATGTGGATGGTGGGCTGAAGGACGGCAAGTAGAGAGTATCTGAAGTCAAGTTGGATGGCCATGGAGCCTCAGGGTCTGGCGAAGGTCAAGTCCAGCCCTTCACTGGGGAGGTGGCTCTTTAGAGCTGCAGGTGGGTGCTCTCACAAGGACAGAGGTGGACTATAGGAGATCATGGACACTGATGGTTTAAGAAGATTTGGTGGAAAGAGCACAGGAAGGGTCCCAAGAAAAACAGGCCACAAGTGAGCAATGAGACCACAGTAAGCTCTGTAAGGAGATGGTGATAACAAATGGCTGGGTTTGCAGTCTAGAACCTCCTTTCTCCCTAGAGAGACCATTCCTAGGGACCTTACTGGAGGTGTGCCTCAGGTCCCCAGAAGCACAGACCATGAGCGGTGATGTCAGGCATGCCAATAGAATCCTAACGCCCAACTTTACAAATTTTTTGTCCTTATTACAGATATGTACCAATTGTTCACTGAAATTGAATCACAATGTCCAAAATGTAGAAAGACATCACTAAATTTGTCTTTCAAAAACACATTGAGAAGGTGTTTAGTTAATAGGAATTTAAACAATCTTCGTTTATTTGTTGATATGTATAAGTAAGCATATGTATTCTGTACCGTGTAATATTGTATTTAATGTGTGGCTCAACGGCAGTCTAGTGACACACATTACAGTCTCAGTGGTTGGCGTGTATGTGTGTGTGTGTGTGTGTGTGTGTGTGTGTGTGTATGTAGGTGTATAGATACCTATGGATGTGTACATAGGGCCAGTGGGGTAGCTCAGTGGGTTAAGGCACTTGTTGCCAAGCCTGACAAACTAAGTTTCATCCCCAGGACCCACATGGTAGAAGGAGAGGACTGACTCTCACCTCTTGCAGGTTGTCCTCACATGCACAACACCATGGTACACGCCACTTCCTCCTGGGCCAATGTGTGTGTGTGTATGTGTGTGTGTGTGTGTGTGTGTGTGTGTGTGTGTGTGTGTGTATGTGTGTGTGTGTATGTGTGTGTGTATGTGTGTGTATGTGTGTGTGTATGTGTGTATGTATATGTGTGTATGTGTGTGTATGTGTGTGCATGTGTATGTGTGTGTGTATGTGTGTGTGTATGTGTGTGTATATGTGTGTGTGTGTATGTGTGTGTGTAATTTTACAATTAAAACGTACCTGTACTTTGTATCATTACATGTAATTATCTATCTCTACTCAATAGCCTCAATTTTCACGATAAGAGGAAAAAGCTTTCTTGAAGTGTGTGTTAAGATATTATGGGATAGATTTTCAGATAAAGTAGATTACTTTGAGAATTATCATTTTAAAGTAAAAGTTTGGGTTGACGTTGATTTGCAATCCACTCTATGCAATCACTAAGTCAGAAGTTGGTTTTTAAACCTGAACTATGACTATGTTATTATGCAAAGACCTTGAAAGACCAAGAAATGACATTAAATTGATGATATAATTTCCTAAATGCCCAGCCATCACTTCTCTAAGAAATGCTATCTTCATTTGTAACTCTCAGGATACTCTGAAATTTATAATACAAACAAGATTTCTGCGGTATCGAGTCCACAACCCACACATAACAGCCCAGTATATCTTCATTAACAAGAAACATTCCTATTGATTTCATTTTGCGATGTTTCATATTACACATAACAAATATGTATGGTCACCTAAACGAATTATTGCAATCCAATTTGAAATGATTGCAGGCCGTTATTGTGTTATCTCGAGGGTGCTTTAGTCTCTGGGTGTCAAAACTGTTTTTATTTAATGGGATAACATGGCAAAGTTAATCAGAGTAGGTGAACCTCCGCGGAGCTGAAGGTCACATGCATTTACTCTCGCTTGGGAATGGAGGCGCTTTGGATCTGAACCCTGGCGGGGGAGGGTGAAGGGTGAAGGAGGAACAGTCTGCAGGCTTTATGACTGTTTCCTCTGGTCTCCTCAGCATCGCTTGGCTTGTGGCTCTTTTCAATAACTGGATTTTTGATTAAAAAATTTCCTGCAAAGAAAATAAAATTAAACAGGCAATACAAACATAATCAGAAATCAATAGGGCAGTTAACATTTCTATTGTGTGTTATTGAGCGGCTTGGCTCATCCAGCTGCGCATCCAGACAAGCGCATGCCCAGACTTCCTGAGCATCAACGGGCGAGTGTGAGGAACTGCGAAGGCAGAGTCCTCTTCCAAGACAGACAGTGCTTCTCATAAAGTGAACTGCGTCCCTGCGGGCGGGAAGAGGGGTAGCGACTTCTCTTTGCCTGAGCTAACCTGCTTGCTTCTGCTTCTGATGAGCACACCAAAGATGCAGGGAGTGGAGATCCAAACTCACTCTCCCAGTGATTTCTTGTTGCAGAAGCTTCTGCAAGGCTAGTTCATGGCCTTAGAGAGTATGTTGATCCTTTGGAGTTTTGTTTCTTTGTTTCCTTTTCTTGTTTTGTTCAGTCTTAGACTCTGAGACACAGAAGAGCAGAGTGAAAGGGACTCAGGTGAGGGGAAGTGTTGGCCGTCAGTTAATCTCTCTGAGCTTCCAACATTTTTCCACAGTATTTGGTCAAGATGAACTGAGATCACTGGAAAGCACCTTCGATTACTCCAAGTTTTGAAAATCGTGAAAATCCACTCATAAGTTCAAACATAGGAAAGGCAAAGGAAGAGATCGGGGAGCAGAGGTAAGAATTCAGAGCTGGGTCAGAACCAGATCATAATAAGGAATTTTACATATACAGATCAGTAGGGCGGTGTCCAATCAAAAGGTTTGAGGAGACCTTCAACCCCAGAAGCAAAGGCCATTCTTGTGGCACACTCAATCTTAGGTGGGAAAGAATTTATGCACAGGCCTGCACAGTCTGTGACGTCAAGACCAAAGGCACCATATCAAGCAACAGTATATTATAGAAACAAATGAAAAACAGCCTAGAGCTGGTGGACACCCTGGGATCAGCAGAAGCCAAGGCTGAACTTCCTTCAGAGGGGTCACTTCAAGGGCACAGTGGTCAGATTTCTTTATGAGGCAACACAAGCCGCAGAGGTTCACATCTGACACACTGTGTGCAGTCAGGCAGGCTTATGACTGAAACATAGGAGGCTGTCTTAGTTAAGGTCTGTCGCTGTGAGCAGACACCATGATCCAAGCAACTCCTATAAAAGACAACATTTAACTGGGGCTGGCTTACCATTTTAGAGGTTTTAGTCCATTATCATCATGGCAAAAAACATGGCAGCATGCAGGCACACATGGCATTGCAGAAGGAGCTGAGAGTTCTACATCTGGATCCACAGGCAACAAATGGAGACGGTCACACTGGGCCATAGAAGTCCTCAAAGATCACTTCCACAGTGACGCACTTCCTCCAACAAGGCCACACTTCCTAATAGTGCCACTCCTATGGCTAGGCATCCACACATGTGAGTCTTCGGGGATCATGGCTATTCACACAACCACGGAGTAAGTTACATCCCTCAAGAGAGATAGGCAAGTCCTGCACCACGTGGGAGAATTCACAAGAACTATAGATAAAAGTGATATGCAAGGAACCTGAAAATGCGAGTGTTTAGATGTTCAGATGAGGAATTCAGTTCGCTTTGTAAAGTAAAGGGGAAGTAGATAGACTTGGGAGTGGACAAGCTATGACTGCAGCTAGGGAAGGATGGGCTTGGAAATGAAGCTGAGAGTCCCACTGAGAGTGTAGCTCAGAGGGGTGAAAGGGATAGAGAGGAGTTCTAAAATATGGCCAGTGGGAGTTCCAGAGGGACACTGAGGGAAAAACAGGAGTAAATCCCAAGATACAATTCACAGACCACATGAAGCTCAAGAAGAAGGAAGACCAAAGTGTGCATCTTTAGTCCTTCTTAGAAGAGGATCAAAATACCCATGGGAGGAGATACAGAGACAAAGTGTGGAGCAGAAACTGAAGGAAAGACCACCCAGAGACTGCCCCACCTGGGGATCCATCCCATATTCAGTTACCAAACCCAGACACTATTGTGGATGCCAACAAGTGCTGGCTGACAGGAGCTTGATATGGCTGTCTTCTGAGAGGCTCTGCCAGAGCCTGACAAATATAGAGGTGGATGCTCTCAGTTAACCATTGGACTGAGCACAGGGTCCCCAATGGAGGAGCTAGAGAAAGGACCCAAGGAGCTGAAGGGTTTGCAGCCCCATAGGAGGAACAACAATATGAACCAACCAGTACCCCAGAGCTCCCAAGAACTAAACCACCAACCAAAAAGTACACATGGAGGGACCCATGGCTCCAGCTGCATATGTAGCAGAGGATAGCCTGGTGAGACATCAGTGAGAGTAAACACCCTTGGTTCTGTGAAGGCTTGATGCCCCAGTGTAGGGGAATGCCAGGACAGGGAAGTGGAAGTGGGTGGGTTGATAAGCAGGGGACAGGGGGATGGGATAGGGGGATTTTGGAGGGGAAAAAAGAAAAGATAACATTTGAAATGTAAATAAAGAAAATATCTAATAAAAACGATTGAAAAAAAGATATTACTTTAGAACTTTCATAATTGAAAAACAAAAATCAATGTTCAGTTTTGCCCTAAACTCAGACAGGGACTCAGACCATTGACCCCTGGCACAGTCCTGTGAAGCTGTGACATGAGAAGCTTTTAATCCCAGCATTCGCAAAGCAGAGGGAGGTGGATTTCTCTGAATTCAAGGCCAGTCTGGTCTACAGAGTGAATTCTAGGACAGTCATGGCTATTACACAGAACAATCCTATCTCATAAAAATTAATAATAATAATAATAATAATAATAATAATA
>JADRCD010196509.1:0-19156 GCA_019843815.1 Montemys delectorum | reverse complement strand
TCTCTCTCTCTCTCTCTCTCTCTCTCTCTCTCTCTCTCTCTCTCCTTTCTACAATAAAGCCTAAAAACTGTTTCATCTGTTTCACCTCCTTTCATCTAGACTTGCCGACTTGCCGTGCTAGAGCAATGGATTAGGCCTTCCCTTAAAGAGCCGTGTCTAATCTGCAGGAAAGTCTCCCAGAGTTTGCAGCTACAGTTGGACCAAGGACTCTCACCCGCATGGGAACCACCGGGCGCCTCCTTTCTTCCCACCCCTTTATCCCTTTGGCTCAGGGCCAACTCAGCTGCCCCCGGGGCCTCTACTTCATCCTCGGCTCTTCTGTGGTATCCACGGAGGAGTCTGGGATGCCCAAGATTGAGAACCCCTGGGACTGCTCCCTCCCACCCCAAGGACTGGGATCCCATGGCTTCCCTCAGCCAGACGCCCACCTGGTGGTGTGGAGAATGCGGGCATTCTTCTGTGTCTGCCTGCCCAGAGTACTTGAGCTCTGGGGGGACGCGGGACCTTCTCACCCCTTTATTTCCCCACAGTGGTTGCAGAGGATGGTTGTGTTATTAACTTGAGGCAGAACCAGCTAAAACACATCGGAACTCCAGATTTCCCAAAACCATGAGTGACCTAGTTCAGTAAGCAAAGACACCACATAAGGTAGTGATTCAACAAAGTAGTAAACAAAGTCCCATGGTCACTGTATCTAATATTCTTATCTGAGCCTACTTCCTTGTCTGAGCCCAGTGACAAATGCTAAATTCCTAGACGTGGCACTGAAAGCTCTCAGCAAAGAAGCAACCTAGTGGGGTTCATTTGGGGTTAGAAAGGATACAGTCCATTGTGGTGGGAAAATCATGGCAACAGGAGTGGAGGCAGCTGGCCATGTTGCACACAGTCTGGAAGCAGAATGAACATTAGGCCCGGCCAGTGCTTGCCCTCAGTGACCCACTTCCTACAGGAAGGCTCCACCTTCTAAAATTCCCCAGCTCTGGCTAAGGACTGTGCTTTCAAGAGCACAATCCTTGGAGGGCACATTCAAACCCTAAGGGCACATGTTTCGGACTTATGGGTTCCATGGTCAACACATGCCACCGATGCAGAAAAATACTTCCATGGCAGACTCACACAAAACCATGTCTTACTTTCTTAAGGAGCGTGCTTTCCAACACCACAGCGTGTGAGCCCTGCCAGTACTTCACGAAGCAGAACTCTGTCCACACGAGTCACCCTGCTGCTCTGGGACTCTCTCTGTACGTCTCACAAAGCAGTGACTCAGGTGTTAGCTCTTAGCGGTTGGTACATGGCGGGCAGTGGCCTTTCCTGTGAGCATCTGTTTCTGGTTATTTCACAACAGTAGGTGAGCATGCTTCCTTATGAAAAGGGAGGCTCATTTTGACTCACGTTTCTAGAGTCTAAGGTCTAGGAGTGTGGCCATGGCCCTCTTGCTGGCATGCTCCAGGTGACACAACACCACTTGCTTAGAAGCAAGAATACTTGTGTCTATGTGAGTCACTCTGGGCTCCTCTCTGCCCTCCTTTTTCCAACTCTTTCTTTCCACTAATGATGGCTTCATCACGATGACCTTACCTAAACCTGATCACCTCCCAGAGGGAATACATTTTTCTTTTTTTTATGCTTAGGGATGGTATCCACGGTCTTATAAATGGCAGACAAGCACTCTACCACTGGACCACAGCCTGAGCTGTGCTGGCTGGTCTCGTCAACTCAACACAACCTAGAATGTCCTAGGAAGAGGCACTCTTAAGCGATTGCCTCCATCAGTTTGACACATGAATGGATAGCTTATTATTTGATGATTGACTTGGGAAGGGTAAGACCCCTGTGGGCAGTGCCACTGCTGGGAAGGTTGTTCTGGATGGTATAAGAGAGCAGGGTAAACAAGGTCTGCAAGCTGTGTTTCTCCATGATCTCTGAGACAGTTCCTGCTTCTAGGATCCGTCCTTAAGGTCGTGCTCGGACTTCTCTTCATGGACTCTGACATGAGGAATAAGCCAAGTAAACCCTTCCCTTTGGGTCAGCGTCTCAGCACAGCAACACGACACTAAATAGTCCTCATGGGGTCACCTTTCTACCTCTGAGAGCAGGATTGGCTAGTCCTCATGGAGTCACCTTTCTACCTCTGAGAGCAGAATTGGCTTGACCTTCAGTACACGGAGCCTTGGGTAGGGAAGCCATTCAAATGATGTGTGAATCATTGCTGTCAATGTCTATTCTCATCACACCTCGCCCGTGACACATCTTTCTCCGGCATTGCTCTCATGCCCGGAACTTTCTCTGATTTGTTTTACAGTGCAGTGCCTGACCTGACCTGACCCTACTGCTAACATGAGACAGGACAGCCTGAAGAAAAAACTTAAGGGGTCTTTGGAAAGGCAGCTAGTTGTGTTGGATGGTGTTTTACAGGGGAAAACATGTGAAGGAGTGTTTTCCTGAAGTGAACACAGGTCAAAGGATGTTCTGTTAACACAAGCACATGAAAGGACACATGATGAAGGATTCTCTGCTAACGACACACATGTATCAGTCTGCCTTACATTGCGTGGTTGAGCTCCATTTGTCCTGACTCCACAGAGAGAAATGCACCCAAAACCTTGTGGTGGTGTGCTGCAGCTTCTTGCTGTTTCTTTGGACTCAGGCTGATTGACAGTGGTGACAGCTGAGATAGACTCACATGGAACTTTGCTAAGACAGACTCACGTGCTGAGTCAAGACACACGGTAAGGCAAGACCTGTGGAGGACACGTGATGCCTGGAGGGAGTGTAAATAGGACTCAACGGACTGTGAGAGGGGCTTGCTTGGAGAGCTAGCTGTGTAACACTTCTTGGTCTTGTATCTTCGCTGACCAGTACTGCTGGTATATTCATGAAGTATTTGAGAGTGGATTGAGCTGCTACTGCTGCTGATCTATGAATTGAACTACTGAATTCCTAACAACTGTTAGCATCAGGACATCCAAAGCCTGTGGTGATGCATGGGTGGGTCCATGTTGCCAGGGCAACAGCCACCATATTCCCAGAATCCATTGGCCTCACCTCCCACCTTTACCTGTGGCCATACATCACAACCCATACACACACGCACACAGGAACATTCCTCCATCTTTCTCTCTCTCCCCCTCCTCTCTTTCCACACCACTTCCCCCTCTCACTCTCTCAATTAAACCTCTTACACGTGAAACTGTTTGGGCCTATAGTGTGGTATGTTCTGAAGTGACCCTCCGATCTAACACATCATTTGGTGCCGGACTCCGGGACATGGCGGTTCGTGTCAGTCAGTACCGCTCCTCTGCTGCAGCGGGGTGGGCAGAGGTCACGACCATGTGGATCGGTCCCAGCACTGGCAACCGCGGCTGCCCTGAGTATGCGAGTTCACGGCCCCCTCAGCTGGCGGAGCTGCTGCTGCTCTCTGAAGCCACCACCACCAAGCTGCAGCCGAGCTGCAGCCGCAGCCGCTAAAATCCACAACTACCCATTCAATTGATGTTTTCTATTTACCAGTCCGCTATAATTCTCGCACAGACACCGACATATTAATTAATAGGGTCAGTCCAGGGGAGCTCGCCAGCTTCCCAGGTACAATGTGCAGCCTTCTCTGGGAATGACAGCGTTTGCAGTCAATCCTCCCAGTTGACGTGCGCCTTAGGACTTCCACCATTGGTTGCCCCTCCCTCGGAAGCAACTCTTGTTCTCAATCTTTTTCTGGGCTTTTACAGCCAAAAAAAAAAAAAAAAAACCCTTGGATCCAGGGTGGGTTGCCTTCCCACAGCAGGCCGCTGGGGTCTGCTGGGTAGCCACTAGAGGTTTCTTGTGATGACTTGAACCCTTAGCTTTGGCTATTAACTCTTCGGTGCTTGGATTGTTCTCAGGACGCTGGTAGGAATAACCAAGCACCCACCAGTGGGTACTGGAATGTCTTCGACCATACCTCCAGGCACCCCACTGGGATGTATCCTGGAAAATCTCAAATCTTTAAAATTAATGCCTGACTTGAAGGCATCAAAATTAATATATCTCTGCAATAAGATCTGGATTGTGGCGCACCAACCCTGCCCAGCAGGAATTAAGACACGACACAACCGGTTCCTTCTCTTAGCGGTTTACCCAGGATACTTTACAGGCAGCATTGTGGAGAGGTGAGCCCGCAATCTCTACCCAGGCACAGCTTATATCCTAGTAGGAGCCCATGAACTCATGCCACTTGTCATCTCCCCATAGGCCAGGGAAGATCATGCCACTCAGAAGCACAACCTACAAGCCAAACCAGGTGTTGTCTATCTCAGAGCTCTCAGCCAGCCGCTACCATCTTTAGGGCGCAGCTCGGACGGCTCTCTACAGTTCCCTCTTTTTGTTTTACAGCGAAACGGGCAAGAACAGAGGTCTGATCTCTGATGATAGAAACAGGGACATTGTACTACCCCACCCCAGGCTTCATGCCTCCCAGGGAGGGCCAGACCTGTCCGATGCCTTTTCCACAGAGACAGGTTCTGGGGCATCAACCTGTATGCAAGCAGACATGCTCTTCTTGAGGTTGCTAACTGCAGGCAGCACACCTCAAGTCAATGCTAAGCTTCGCATCCCGAACTCGACGATGTTAAAATGCTATCACTTTTCTTGCTGGATGACAGCAAGCCATGCTTGGGGGGACTGCCCTGCCTCAATGGCTGTAAATGCTTGTGTTATCATGGCAAGATCTCTTTTTCGGGCTCGAGCCATATGGCAGAGACAACAGAGGCAGAGAACAGAAACTCTCACTAAGGTCAAAGCTAATACCCCTATTTCCGCCCACTCTCAAATGATTCATGGCAGAGTTGATCCAAGATGATAATCCATCAGCCAGCCCTGCATCCACTCGAGTAGAGTTAACACTGACGATAGCCAATCTCAGCCAATTTCCTGTAAGATATTGAGACAACTATTGAGAGAGATTAGCAGCTTGAGTAATATTTTGATATTAAATGGAAGTCACACACAAGCCAGGATATTTCCACTCGCAGCCTACTTGTGCTAGCTGCCAAAGGGTATTTATTTGTTCTTACTCAGCTGCATCATGGCAGCTGCTAGTCCTGCATTGGTTAAAGGTCCTCCTAGCTCTCTACACACTTTCATCCATGCTTCCAATCCTTTACTGTTATAAGGAGTGATAGCAGCACGGTACTCCTTTGTGCACTGCTCATAAACCAGCTGTTTGATCAGTGGCATGGCTACATCTAGATCACCAAATATTATCCCTGCAGCTTCTACTAGTCTAGCCACAAAGTCAGAAAATGGCTCCATGGGTCCTTGTAAGATCTTAGTCAAGTTACCACTCACTTCTCCCTTATTAGGCAAGGACTTCCATGCCTTTATAGCAATCTGATTCACCTGCTCAAAGACTTGCAATGGGTAACCAGTCTGTTGATTAGCAAAGCAACCTTGCCCCAAAAGCATATCCCTATCCCAGGCTTGATTCCCAGCTGTGTGATTAGCGTCTGCCTGTTCATTAGCAAATTAAAGTGAAAGAGGCTGTGATCCCGTAAGTACGGACGGACTCAGCCAAGGACTTTATAACCTTAAAATCCAAAGGCTCATGAAAACGCTGACCCTGTGCATCTTGCAAAACTGGATAAGCAAGTGACAATTCAGTTCTAACTGTAGGGTTGATAGTAGGCCCCGTATCCAACTCTCCTTTTCTGACTTTACTGAACGCTCCTCTTTTATCTGCATTAATGCTGCCTGTCCTTTCTCTACTGCTTTACAGCACCTTTGATCTTCTAGACACCCCCTGATTAGTGTCCATACTGGTCTAACACTGCTCTTAAGCATCCCCTGCTCCCATGCAATTCCACCTTTTGAATTGGTTTGCAGGGTTATAAGGCAAAAACAGTCCACCAGAATAACGGTGAAAGCAAGTAGATGCAGCATTGTAATTATGACCACAGCAGTTATTGGTGGCATACCCAAAACAAAGGTCATTACCCCCCTTTTTTCTAGCGTGCTGCTCGTCACTCGCTTGCCACTTTACCTCGGACTTTCATTTTGCCTCTCTCCGAGGACTTTTCTCTCTTGCTGCTTTTACCGCGGATTTTCATTTCGACTCTTTCCTGAGAACTTTCTAAGCTCCAGCCCTACTTACCGGACACTTACCGATCGATCGCCATCTCTTTCCAAGAACCTTTCTTTAGTTCACTTGACTGCGAAACTTTATTGCTCCGACCCGGAGTCTTTATAGCCTCTACTTCTGAGGACCTTATTGTCCCTTCTTACCTGGGAACTTACTGATCGATCGCCCTGTCCACTAAGAGTTCTGGAACCTCATGGGACGCTTATCCGAGTATTTATCCCCGTAGGGGCCACCATTATGTGGCACGCCAACCCTGCCCAGCAGGAATTAAGACATGACACAACTGGTTCCTTCTCTTAGCGGTTTACTCAGGATACTTTACAGTCAGCATTGTGTGGAGGTAAGCCTGAAATCTCTACCCAGGCACAGCTTATATCCTAGTAGGAGCCCATGAACTCATGCCACTTGTCTTCTCCCCATAGGCCAGGGAAGATCATGCCACTCAGAAGCACAACCTACAAGCCAAACCAGGTGTTGTCTATCTCAGAGCTCTCGGCCAGCCGCTGCCATCTTTAGGGCGCAGCTCGGACGGCTCTCTACACTGGATTAAATGTCAACTAGATGGAAGTTTAAAATGGCCACTTAATGGCACCCTAGATCCAACTATTTTAAAGGATCTTAATACATACTGCCAGCGAACTGGTAAATGGAAGGAGTTTCCCTATGTCCAAGCATTCACCTTTCTCCATTCCAATCCCTCCTTGTGCTCTTCCTGTTCCCCAACCTAACTTCTCTTAGCCATGAAATCTATACAACCTCCTCTAGATGACACTACAATGCTAGATCCAGCTAATGAACCACCCCCTTTTTGCTGCAGACCTGTCTCCACGCCACTGAAAACCCAAATTGTTACCTCAGTTTCTCCTCCTCACCAGGATGCCCCAGAGCCTGCTATCCCCGCCTCTCCAGAGCCCTTCCCTTCTTCTGTGCCAGCTGTGGGCTGCTCCAAACACCCCACATTGTCAGCTACCTTAACTCCTCCTGTCACTCTCTCTAAGGCTACTGCCAAACCTCCAAGTCCTTCCTCCCCAGAGACACCTGACCCAGCAATGGTCCTACCTCTAAGAGAAGTTGCTGGAGTAGATGGCCTTGTCAGAGTACATGTTCCTTTCTTGCTTAGTGAACTTTCCCAAATAGAAAACAGGCTGGGGTCTTATACTTCTAACCCTTCCAAGTTTATCAAAGAGTTCCAATATATCACTCAATCTTACAGCTTGACTTTCCATGATGTTCATATGATCCTTACTAATAATTTACTTCCTGAGGAACGCAGACAAGTCTGGGAAGAGGCAAGAGTACATGCAGATGGACTCCACCAAACAGACAACACACACCCAATTGGCTCTGAGACTGTGCCAGACTGAGATCCCCGGTGAAATTGCAATTCTGCAGGTGGTATTTTAGCCAGAGACAGGTTCATTACATGCCTTCTGGCCGGTCTTAGAAAAGCAGCCTAAAAGCCAGTAAATTTTGAAAAACTTCAAGAGGTTGTCCAGGACAAGCAAGAGAATCCATCTCAATTTTTAGAACGCCTTACGAAGGCCTTATTACAGTATACCAATCTGGACCCTGAAAGCCCAGAAGGTAAGCAACTTCTGATGACCTACTTCTTTTCCCAGAGCTACCCTGACATAAGAGCTAAACTTAAAAAACTGGAGAGGGGACCCCTAACTCCACAGGCAGAAGTCTTAGTGGTGGCCTTCAAAGTGTACCATGGGAGAGATGATAAAATCCGCAAAAATACCATATGCTGGCAAAGGCTGTCTGACCAGCCCCAACCACTACCCCGGACTCATGGTCTCCTAAGACTCAGAGACCATCAGGTACCTACTACAAGTGTGGTAAAAAAGGTCATTGGGCAAATCCTGCCCTACCTTCCGCAAACCAAGAGGGCCATGCCCTAGGTGCCATCAAGAGGGACATTGGGCTGTTGATTGCCCTTGTGTTACACAGAACAAAGGGACATCACTCCCAGATAACCCTCCAACTGATCTCCTAGGCTTGGCTACGGCAGACTGAGGAGGCCCGAGCTCCCCTGATCTGACCACTGCCATCACTAGCAGGGAGCCCCGGGTAAATATTGTGGTATGTGGGTGGTCCATCTCCTTCCTCTTGGACACTGGAGCCACTTACTCAATCCTGACGGAGTTTTGGGGACCCACGTCTCCTTCTGGTTCTCCTATTGTCGGGGTAGGAGGACAACTGTACTTCCCTCTCCAGACCCACCACTCAGTTGCATTTTTAGGGATGTACCTTTTACCCATTCCTTTTTAGTAGTGCCAACATGTCCTGTTCCCTTATTGGGAAGGGATCTTCTAGCTAGGCTGGGAGCCTCTATTTCCTTTGCTCCCCACATTCGCCTAAACCCAGGCTCACCAGCAGTTCCTCTCCTCCTTCTCCTAGCCAGACAACCTACTAACACTACCATGTTATTTCCTTTACCAGCTTCTCATGTAGATCCCTGAGTCTGGGACGTCCAGAACCCCTCTGTTGCTAAACATCATTCTCCCATTGTTGTCCAATTTCTAGACTCTACCAAGCACCAAGCTCAATACCCTCTCTCTCTCCAGCCTACTCCTGAGGATTTAAGCTTCTTAAAATCTATCACTGCTTCTTGCAAAATCTGTCAGAAGCCTGACCCCAACTCAAGGTATTGTAGCACACCTTTTCCTACCCATCAGGCTAGGGGTTTCCTTCCTGGAACTGACTGGCAACTTGACTTTACCCACATGCCCATTTTCAGGCGTGCCAAGTACCTCCTGGTCTTGGTGGACACCTTCTCAGGGTGGGTAGAGGCATTTCCCACAACTAACAAAAGGGCTCAGACAGTCTCTGATCTCCTCCTCCAGGAGATCATCCCCCGATTTGGTGTCCCAGCCTCTTTTTAATCAGACAATGGTCCTGAATTCACTTCCTAAGTCTCTCAAATCCTATCTAAGGCCCTAGATATCCCCTGGCATTTTCACATTCCTTACCACCCTCAGTCTTCTGGTAAGGTAGAAAGAACTAATTGCTCTTTAAAAACCACTCTTGTTAAGCTGTCACAGGAACTTCACCTTGATTGGGTAAAACTCCTACCCTTGGCTCTTTTCAGGTTACGAGCTCTCCCAAGCGACCTCTCCTCATCTCTCCCTTTGAACTCATGTATGGACATCCAGTCCTAACTCCTGGTCTTTGACCTAAATGCTTTCCCCTCCCAGACCATCTACTTACCCCATTACTTTGTCACCTCTGTTCTCTCCTATGGAACTTTGCTGACCACCATCTACCTTGGCCATGCACTGTCTCCTGTCCACTACCTATCAACATTAGAGACCAAGTCCTTCTATCCCCTCCAGTTCATCAGCCCTCACCTTTCTCTCTTAAGTGGCAGGGCCCTTTTAAAGTAATTCTTGTGACCCCCTACAGCTGCTAAACTCGAGGGACTCTCTCATTGGGTCCATCTGTCTCACCTCAAACCTTTCATTCCTCCACCTAAAAATGACTCTTCTTCATACACATCAATCTTAAGAGGATCATGTTCTGTTAAGCTCCAGAGGACAACTAGACTGCCTACCTTGTCCCCAATCCCAGAAAATGAGCAGCTGAGCTGGACCTCACTGGATTAGACATGGGTTTCTCATCCTCCCCCTGCTGTTCATTTCTATCCAGGATAGCCCTTATATCTGGAGATTTGAGGTTCAAGAAACCCCCACAGATAACAAACAGTCTTTCCAAATAGAGTCAGGAAACAGCTCCATAGCCAGATGGCAGGAACCAATCCAGATTGCTATCATCCTGGTATCTGTAATCCCATTTAAATATTATGATCTTTATACTTGCTTTCTCTTTGACCAGACAAAAGATTATTGTAGAAAATGGCCAGACGAATATGGGGGCTGCCCATATTGGTCTTGTCAAAAACATTTCCAAGGATCACGGATCAATCATTTCTTCTATCAACATCGCAAGACACTCTTTTTCTACATACAAGACCTGTGGGATTCCAGGTGGGAGACAGGAGTCGTTGGTAAGCTCTATCATAAAAATCAGCCTGGGGGCCCAGTAAATACCATTCATATTCAGAGAAAATATGTCTCAATTGCCCAACCCTTGCATATTGAAGAAGTAGGGGAGATAATCAAACACTCCTCTGAGGTCCTTACCTCTTTGACATCACTCCTCATAAATGGCACTAACTTGTCATTTCGCCTTTTACTTCAGACCTTGACCACAGCATACCAACTCCTTAATGTCACCAGACCTGGATACTTTAAGTAGTGCTGGTTATGTATACCCCCTGGAACTAACTCACAATTGTCACTTATAGTGTCTTTGGTGATACTGCCAAGTAACATTACCTCACCTTTTGTCAGCTGCCCTGGCTCCAGTGTCATCATGACTCCATACCTTACCTCTGTCCCTCTTTGGCATGGCAACCTGTTTCAAGGCCTCTGGGACTCATTCAGTGGAAATGCTGAGCTCCCTAGACCGCAATAGAACCATAACCCTTGATATATCATCTCTGCCACAATGCCCTGCAATCCAAAACACGCCAATTCTTTGTGGCACTCAGGTATATCATCACCTACCTGCTAGCTGGTCAGGAGTTTGCACATTAGTACTTCTTTTCCCTGAACTAGGAGTAATCCAGGGAAATGAGCCCCTGACAATCCCAGTTATAGATATGATAGCTGCCCAACATAAGAGGGCAGTTCAAGTTGTGCCACTCTTGGTTGCTATGGGAATAGCTATAGGTGTTGGTACTGGAGTTGCAGGGATAACAACTTCCATGATCCAATATAATACATTCACTTCCCAGTTCCAAAGTGATTTTCAAAAAATGTCTGGAACTGTGCTTACTATCCAAAAACAGATCGATTCTTTGGCAGCCGTGGTGCTTCAGAACAGATGAGGACTAGATGTCCTGACAGCTAAAGAAGGTGGTCTTTGCCTGTTCCTCCAAGAAGAGTGCTGCTTCTACATCAACCAATCAGGGATAGTACGAAATAAAATCCAGGAGCTACAGTCAGACATAAAAAATTTCAGAGACCGTGAGACCTCCAGTTCTGAGATTTTCGAAAACCCCATATGGAAGTGGATGCTCCCCTTTGTAACTCCTCTCCTAGTCATCTTCCCGGTGTTATTTGCCCCCTGCCTCATTAATCTTGTTTCTACATTTCTTCAACTACAAATACAAAAAATTTCTAACCAAACTATCAATCAGCTCCTGTTACAGGATTACCAGTCGATGTCCACAGAGGAATCTGATGCAAACGTTTACCAAGTGGATCCCGATGGTGAAAGCCAGCTACCCCCATTGACAACACCCCTAGACAGCAGGAAGTAGCTTGAAAGACACAACGCCCTCGTTCCCTTTTCACCATCAGCTTCCCCTTTCCTTTTTCTTTCCTTCTCTTTATAATATCAATAAGGGAGGTATGTTAGCATCAGGATGTCCAAAGCCTGTGGTGATGCATGGGTGGGTCCACAGACCTGTTGCCAGGGCAACAGCCACCATATTCCCAGAATCCATTGGGCTCACCTCCCACCTTTACCTGTGGCCATACGTCACAACCCATATATATATATATATATATATATATATATATATATATATATATATACAGGGAACATTCCTCCATCTTTCTCTCCCCCTCCTCTCTTTCCGTGCCACTTCCCCCTCTCACCCTCTCTTACCCATGAAACTGTTTGGGCCTATAGTGTGGTATGTTCTGATGCTGCCCACTATTCCAACACACCAACAATACAGATGGGATTTGCTCCAAAGAACAATTTCTAAACAGGCCCAGTTTCCCCATATCCTTTCTTTTCTACTACCTCAGGTGGGTAGTGGGCTACAAGGAATGTTAAAGCCTTTAAGAACCATCATTAAAAGTAGGCTTTGAAAAATTTAAAGTTACAATGGCCATTGCTTTTTAAGTGGCTCTGAATTTCAGCTAGTGCAGTCCCATGCCCCTTAGGTTTTGTTTGTTGGCAACCACATAACATGGGGACATAATGTGCCTGGGCTAGGTGTTCTTTCAACAAACTGCTCTGTGGCCAAGGATCGTGGCCTCCCTTCTTCGTTATTGATTTTAGGATCAATGAAGGGACTTTGTATTCACTTCTATTGCATTTCTTCTGGACAGTTTGGGGCCACTGGACCAGCAGGACGAGACCATTCAGGATCCTGATTCTATTATGTAGCATGATAACCACATCTCTTGCTTTGATGTCACTCAACTTTCTGACAAGTGTGTCCTATAATTTTATGTTAGCCACCAGTGAGCATGTTCACAGGGCTGGACCTGTCTTGGACACGACACATAGCCTGGCTGGGCAGGGCTCATTCCTCTCATGCTGCCATGCCTCTGTACATCAGCACTTCGGCTGTCCTTGCTCTCCAGTTACAAATTCACTTAGAATTCTACCCCAGCCCCATTTCTCCATCTTGTCCACAGGAATATCCTGAGAAGCTCTGTCAAGTACCTTGCTGAAGGCCAGACACACTGATCACCCTGCCTAACAACCCTATAGGGAGAGGAAACGAGATTAGCCACGGGCGACTGGTAGTGGCTGCTGGCCTCTTGGCAGTCACTGCCTTCTTGTCCCTGAGCTCACAGATCATCTGCCATGATTAGTTCTGCCAAGGATCAATATTAGTCCTTAATCTGTATTTCAAGAAACATCTCCTCTTATGCTACCCCTCCCTCTCTTTAGCCCCACCCCCTTTAAAATGGACCCTTTGCCCTAGATCAGCTTCTCACTGTGTTCTTCTTACTTTTGTTATCAATCTTTTACTGTTTCCTGATAGCCTTTTCTGCAGAGAATCATGGGGGTGTTTCTTCCTGCCGTGGCGTATCTTACTTATTCTGGGGGCAACACCTTGCTTGGGAGCAAGCTCATGAGACACACATGAGAAACAAAGCTTGTGTATGAAAGTTCCTTACCTAACACCTAGGATATCATGGATAATTGTCAAAGAAACTAAGAGAACAAAGTCAGTGAGAAAGATTTCCTCTCATGACAAGTGCCACAGGTGCGCAGGTAAGCATCTATCTATGAAGCCAAACTAATCACTTTGAAATTGGTTTTCTTCCATTTAGTTATTTAGTGTATATGTGTACACACACATATACCACAGTGTGTGTGTCTGTGATGGTCAGAATACAAAGTGCAGGCATTGGTCCTCTCTATTGTCTGGGTTCCAGGGCTCGAACTCAGGTCTTTAAGCTTTGCCGCAAGCACCCTTTACCTGTGGAGCCATCTTGCCAGCCCCAAACCACCTTCTGAGTTGTGTTTTGGGATGTCATATGTTTAGGAGAAAATTATTCAAAGAATTTGAATATTTTGTCTGATTATAGCTCTGAAATCAGCTTACTTATCTCAAACCAGGTTTGTATGGAGGAAATGGATAATCATCAGCACAGGTACATAGCGCCCTTTGCTGCTTTAAACATGTAAATGGACTGCCAGTGTTTTGGGTTAAATGGTATGGTATTTGAAACCTGAAAGTTTTGGTTACAAAGGAGACACAGGAATGGTAAAGAGCCAGGGCTTAAAAAGCCCTTTGTCCTGAGAAACGAGTTCTCCTGTTGATAAGTGTTAACTGGGATGTTTCTACTGCTAATTGGCAGATTCCAGACATCTGATCTGAGTCAAGCCAATGGTATCACCACCCAGGCCGCTGTGAGTGTGAGATCCTCTGTTCTAGAAGTAAGACAAATTACAGATTGGAACAACGCAGGCCAGAATTCTTACTTACAAAACAGAAGGGGAAACTGAGGCAAATGGCCGTCATAAGCAGCTAGGGTCTCACTACATGCTGCTATCTGAACCTTTAATCTACAGTCATAGATCTGGGACCTTCCATACTCTCACTTTAAGTGTTTAGTTTGAGGGGGTACTCATGTGGGCCCTCTGCTCCTCACTCCATCAGACAGCGTCACATGTGGCTGTGGTCCCGGCTGTTCCTGTCATCTACCATAGTTGCTGGAATCATGAAGCATCAGCTCTGCGCTGCCTGGTACCTTTGCAACACAGATGCTGAGATGACAGCCTGCATGTCCGGGATGCACAAATTAGAGCTGATGGATGAGAGGCTACTAATAAAATGTCATATCTCATAGATGTGGATGGGCCACGGGGCCAGTGATAAAGTGAGACCGTCGGACTCTGACATACACGCCTTCCCGCCATATTATTGACAGTGAGGGGGGGGAGTATTGATCAAGCTGCCAAGATTATCCTATTATGCAATTAGAATATTAGATTTGCATTTTTAATTCCTTTAGAAGAAATTGGCCTGGGGCAATTATAGTGGTGAAATATTAAGAGAGATCCAGCTTCAT
Source organism: Montemys delectorum (assembly GCA_019843815.1). Lineage (NCBI taxonomy): Eukaryota > Metazoa > Chordata > Mammalia > Rodentia > Muridae > Montemys > Montemys delectorum. The sequence goes on along the minus strand of JADRCD010196509.1, from coordinate 4,711 downwards.
GGGAAGTAGGAACTCGGGAGAGGCTTTTAGGGGCATGCAGCCACCATCAGAGAGATGTTCTCTTCAGAAAAGGAACAATAGCAAAGCAAGGAGAACGCAGCCAGCAAGGTAGAATCACTTCTGGAAACAGAACGTTCCAGGAAGGATATGGGTAAATGGGACTCAGGGCATGGTGTGGAAGCTAAACCTCAGTCCATGGGTGCCCTGTGACCACACACATTCAAGTATATATACACATGTCACTTTGCCGTTCTCCCGTGGACATACATCCCCTCTTTTCTGACTGTTTGGCCAGTGGTGCTCTTAGGCTACAGAGCTGTGTCCTGGCCAGCCAGCCTGCTTTCTCTTGGAGAGACTTGCTCTCTGTCAGAGTTTGGGCTGGAGGTTGGATCCCTGGGCAAGTGAAGACCCATTCTTCCTTTCACAGGCAGTGTTCCATGTTCCTTACACCAGAGAGCAGAGCTCTGCAGGGAGTCCCCCCACCCCTGCAGCGGCTACTGAAGGCTTCCTCGATTTCAGAGCCGCAAGCCGAATGAACTCCCCCCTTTTTTTTTACTCCTCATCTCTGGTACTCTGCTTATAGCAGCAGAAAATGAAGTAAGGTAACTCAGTCTGTGCCTGATACGGCCCTTGGGCTAAGGCCATTTGCACAGCATGGTCCTTGCTGTGCAAAGACTCACAAGATGGGGATGGAGAGATGGCTCAGAGGTTAAGAGCACTGGCTGCTCTTCCAGAGGATCTGAGTTCAATTCCCAGCACCACCATAAAGACAGCTCACAACCATCTGTCATTCCAGTTCCAGGGGATCAACACCCTCTTCTGGTCTCTGGGAGGCTACACACACACACACACACACACACACACACACACACACACACACACGGCACACAGACACACAATGCACAGACATACACGTGCATAGATGAACAAAATACTATGCAGATAAAATAGTTTTTAAAAAGACACACAAGGAAGCCCTTAGGTAGATACTGATGAAGGAGGGGGTAGTGTTTGTTCGTGTAGAAAGTATGTATGTGCATGTTTGTGCATGTGTGTGTATGTTTGTTAAGCCTGGTGGGGATGAGAGCAGGATTCTAAAAACAGACAGAATCACACTGGACAAGTTTCCCCCATTTCTTCTTCAAGAATGTAAAGTTTCTTTTCCAGATTTGACAAAAATCACAATATCACAAGTTAACATGACATATTGGGAGGCTATGGCGACCTGGAGGTGCTAAAGAGCTCTGCTGTCTTAGATGCTCCGTTTAGCAAGGCCTGTGCTCCTCACACACCATGCAGAGATGGCCTTGCTGTTGGGGTGTACCTTGCTCCCAACAGGTTCATTTTCTCCCCTGCTCTGCTGAGCTTTGCCACCTCTTGTATCATTGTGCCAGGGCTGCAGTAACCACCACCACCACTTCAGTGACGTCACAGAGACGTGCTCTCCTCTACCTCTGGACACCAGATGTTCGAAACCCAGCTCTTCACAGTGCAGATTTGTTCTGGAGCCTCTGAATTCACACTATAATTCCTTCTTAGCTTTGGAGGCTGCTGGGAACCCTGGCCCTCTTGGTTTGAAGATGCCTCAGTCTGTTCTCTGCCTCCATCCTTGTGTGTGTGTGTGTGTGTGTGTGTGTGTGTGTGTGTGTGTGTGTGTGTGCTGCAGTGAGCAATCTGCTCTCTGTTCTAGTGTGGAAGTGGGAAACCCTTCTGAAGTGGGAGATCTTTAGGCTCCTGGCGTTCCCTTTGCAGAGGGAGATTGGATTTGTTTTATTCCCGTTCCTGTTTTTCTCAGAAGTTTTACAATACGACTTTTCTTAGTAATACCCTCTTTGCAAGATGCATTCTGCTCACTGCTAGTCTATAGTCACAAGCATGGGTCAGATCCCCCTAAAAACTGTGAGCAATAGTAGCTCTTTGTTTTTGAAGCTAATACTGTCTAGCGTTTTGCTATAGTGATGGGAAGCTGAGTAACAGAGTGTGGTCAAACTTCTCTTGCTTTTCATCCTTAAAGACGTCCATACCTGGACTTGAGATTGTTCTGGATTTAGAGAGAATCCATCTTGAGCTCTTCAATCTATAGATAGAAAAATACCTTTTCCAAGTAAGATCACATTCCCAAATGTTAATGTCTCTAGAAGTGGAGGGGGAAGGGGTGTGTCTGGTCTACGCGGCAGGCTGAAGTCTCAGGTAATGGCCCACTTTACTCAGATCATCAGACAATTTACATGCTGAGGATTAAGAGAGGTCACATGAGTCAATTTCTCTTGAGTTCAAGCTGTTTACAACTGCAATGACAAGCTACACATGGCAAAAACATATTTTTCCATGGAGGCATATAAAAAGTAATAATAGCCAGTTATAATAAATAATCTGAACTAAACCCAACACCTATTTACCACACTAGGGAGAGTTCCCAGGTGTAGCCACATCAAAACATAGTACAAGAACAATTCCATGTTTTGTAGAAACTGAGATCACAAGGCTCTTGTTTTCTTAGAGTTTTCTCACAAGCACTCAGAATTCCCCTCACATGACTCCATTCTTGGACCATGTTCTGACACCAAGTACAAGGGAGCTAGCATTTAAGCACATCCTTTTTGGAGGGTGTGCGGGGCCAGTATTTATCCTACCACATATAATTAATACCAGGCTCTGGGAGTTTCAAAGGTCAGGCTGCTTGTGTCCATGTTCCACGCTGTGTGTGAGGGATTTCCTTGAACTTAGGGTCCACCCGTGGGACTCACCAGGGGAAATGAGAACTGCTGTGTTAGTTTCCAAGTCCCATCAGCCAGCCAGGAGGGCAGCCCTGCAGGAGCTGTGGTGCTGAGCACAGGGAATGGCAGTACTTACCTTAGCATCGCTGAGCCAAGAAACTCACATGGCTCAGGGCTGCCCTGAGCCACTGACCCCTTAGCATCCCAAAGACAAAGATGAATGAGGTAAAAAACGCCAGAGTCTTGATCTGTCAGATGACACCACCTAAGGAATCCATCGCATTTGATACAACCACATTAGTGATTCATGTTGTTGATCCTCCCAGCTCCCTGAGTCCACTTTGACCATGCATACAGAGAGGCAAGAAAGTCCATAGAGGCTTCTTATCCTTACAAGGGAAAAATGCTGGGATTAGACAGTTTGAAGCAGTATTTACTTGCCCCAAATTCACAATCACTGTGGTTCAAGGAGATGCCAGGCAGAGAGAGGAGGCATGGCTGAAGTGTCCACAGTCATGTGCTGACCACACACATGTTCCCTGTGGCACTATTCTGCTCTATTCTCTTCCAGTTTGGCCCTGAGATGTCAGAAATGCTGGTTGGGGTTTTAAGCCACAGTCTCCTATTTCTTGGCCAATAAACACTTTCCATTTAAGACTTCAGCTGTATTTCTTTCACATGTGAGGGCCACTGAGGGTCGTTTCTCAGGTACTGGATAAACCTGAATGAAGGGACAGCCTGGCACAAGGCAGGGGTTTTTAATTGAGTTTTGTTTTGGTCACAGGAAACACAATGCACTGTGAGGGAGAAGTATGTGTGTTGTAGCATATGTATGTTTGTGCACACATCGTGCATCCATGCTGGCTGCATACATGTGGACAAAAGGAGGGCACTGGGGGTCTTCCTCCATTGCTCTCTACCTAACTGCTAAGGCAGGGTTTCCCCCTGAACCCAAAGCTCTCTCTTTAGACTAGCCTGGCTTATGCTCTCAGGCCACGATTTACCCATCTCTGGTAGGGTGACAGGCCTGCTTAGCCGCAGCTGGACTTATTTTAGCAAGTGTGAAAGGCTTGAACTTAGGCCCTCATGCTGGCACAGTAAGTGCTCTCACCCTCTGAATCTTCACTCCAGCCTCGACGCTGCATTTTTAGGAACCATTTTGAGCCTTAGATCGTGTGTTGGTAGGAAGGAATTAAATTATCCCAGCCCTGGAGAAAGGCCACTGAGGCACAGGGGTACTCTGCACCCCTTAACTCATTTCATCGGCATCATCGAGCTCCGCCTGGAAGCCCCCATTTCCTCAGCCATAGATATGGACAGTAAGTGACAGCCGTGACGCTGTGTATTGGTGTCCAGGAAGCTTGGCTCCTGAGTCCGTGTCTGTAACTACTCCTCGGCAAGTCCATCTGACCTGTGAGAACTGGTTGGGTATTGGCCTTGGGGATCCCCAGGGCCCTATCCTGAGGTAAAGAGCTGTGATACCCAGAGGCTGGTGGTGTGGGTGGGGAAGCCTTCGTGATGAGCTGTGAGAGCCATGTTATTGCAGACCACTTAGTCGCTAATTGGCATTTAATCGTAAAACGAATGCAGTGATTTCTTCTCCCTCCCTGCCCTTGCCAGAGCTGGTTAGACAGTAATCACTTTTGAACTAAGAGCTGAGGCTGTGGCTTTGCACGAAGCTGGGACTACAAGCCGTGACTCTCGTTTGGGCTGCACATTCCTGGCAGGGCTTCTTTACCCGAAACACCCCTCACAGCAGACGCTCATTCCAAGTTTCACATTACATGATAACACTCACACTCTTGGAAATTTGATCCTGAAAGTTACAAAATTCGAACTTTGTATCTGAGAAGAGAGAAAAAAAAGCTAAAGTTTGGTATAGGTGAGATTACAGTTAGGTCAACAGTTAACATGGAAATCTTGGCATTTTCATAGTTGTAAATAGGAAGCTATGTAACAAATATTTTCATGTATTCTATATACAGCTGTGTGTT
>JADRCD010196506.1:21184-36039 GCA_019843815.1 Montemys delectorum | reverse complement strand
TCAATGTTTTCTATGGTGTCTTCTGCCCCTGAGATTCTCTCTTCTATCTCCTGTAGTCTCTTGGTGATGTTTGCATCTATGATTCCTGATTTCTTTCCTAGGTTTTGTATGCCAGGGTTGTCTCTCTTTCTGCTTTCTTTATTGTTTCTATTTCCATTTTTAGATTCTGGATGGTTTTGCTCATTTCCTTCACCTGTTTTATTGTGTTTTCCTGAAGACCTTTAAGGGATTTTTGTGTTTCCTCTTGAAGGGCTTCTAGCTGTTTACTTGTGTTCTCTTGTATTTCTTTGAGGGTGCTATTTATGTCTTTCTTAAAGTCCTGTATCATCACCATGAGAAGTGATTTTATATCTGAATCTTGCTTTTCTGGTGTGATGGTGTGTCCAGGACTTGCTATAGTGGGGGTATTGTGTCCTGATGATGCCAAATAACCTTGGTTTGTGTTACTTATGTTCTTATGCTTGCCCCCCGCCATCTGGATATCTCTAGTGCTACCTGTCCTTGCTAATTCTGACTGGAGTCAGTCCTTCCTGTGATCCTGGTTGTGTCAGAACTCCTCAGAGTCAAGCTGTGTCTGTGATCCTATGATTCTGGGATCCTGTGATCCTGGGCTTGTTAGGTCACCTGGGATTGGAGCTTCCTCTGGGTGTTGTGGGACTGGCTGAAGAGCTTGCACCTAAGGTCTGCTCTGGACACCAGCCCAGACAGACCGGAAGGAACCCGAGTCACTGGCCTGGTGGAGTTCCTGTGTGCCTGGACCTGCTGGTCCCAGTTACTCCCAGTGTTGGGACAGATGTTAGTTCCTCCTCACCTCTAATCCGGGGTATGTGTCAGAGTGCCAGGGAGTGGAGCTTCCTCTGGGTGTTGTGGGACTGGCTGTGGAGCTTGCGCCCAAGTCTACTCTGGACACCAGCCCAGACAGACCGGAAGGAACCCGAGTCACTGGGCTGGTGGAGTTCCTGTGTGCCTGGTCCTGCTGGCCCTAGTTACTCCCAGTGTTCAGACAGATATTGGTTCCTCCTCACCTCTGATCCTGGGTGTGTCAGAGTGCCTGGGAGTGGATCTTCCTCTGGGTGTTGTGGGACTGGCTGCAAAGATGTTGGTTCCTACTCACCTCTGATCCTGGGTGTGTCAGAGCACCTGGCAGTGGAGCTTCTTCTGGGTGTTGTCCACAAATTCCAATCTTAAGACTGATCTCTGCTTCCTTGATGCCGACTCCATGTCATGTACTTCTTCAGGATCCTCCCACCACAGCTAGAACTGTCCTTGATCACGCATAGTCCCTGCCATGATAGATCAGGCATCTCATTCTTAAGCTTAGGAAAATTTTGTTTTGAGATATTTTTCTTTTCTCTTTCTTAGGGTTGGTCTTTTCATAGTGTCCCAGATTTTCTGGATACTTCATGTCAGGAAGTTTTTAGATTTAATATTTTCTTTGACAAATATATCTATTTCCTCTATTGTATCTTTAACAGCTGAGATTTTCCCTGCCATCTCTTGTATTTTGTAGGTGAACTTTGCCACTGTTGTTCCTTTTTGCTGACCTATACTTTTCATTCCCAGAATTCCCTCAGGTTATGTTTCCTTAATTAATTACATTTCCATTTTTAGATCTGGAACAGTTTTATTTGTTTCCTTCAACTTGTTTTTGTTGTTGTTGTTGTCTTTGGCATCCTTGGTTATCTTAAAGGGATTTCTTTTTTCCTCTAATTTTTTTTGTTTGTCTTTCTTGATTTCTTTAAGGGATTTATTCATTTCCTCTTTTAGGACCTCTATCACCTTAAGTTGGTTTTAAGGTTATTTTTCTTCTGCTCCAACTGTGTTGGAACATTCTAGGCTTGGTGTGGAAGGATAGCTGGGCTCTGGGGGTGACATGTTGTCTTGAGTATTGTGTTCATAGACTGGCATCTAGGCATCTGGGTTTGAGTTGATTATAGGTCTCAGTGCTGATTTCTGGGTATGTCTTTAATGGATGGGCGTTTCGTTCCTTGGCTTCTGTTTGTTTCTTGTTTCTCTCTGGTCTTCTGACTGGTGAAGCCTGTGGTTGAACCTGGGATCTCCACCTGAGCTAAGGGCTGGATTTCTGGCAGTTAGTGTGGCCTCTGGTTGAGCAGGGATCTCCACATGAGTTGGGGCCTGGGATACAGTGAACAGGAGAGATGGAGCTATTAGGGATAGGGTTGGGGGACACCAAGGGAGTGGTATAGTTCTACAGGTATGTGGCCTACCTGAACTTCTGGTTGCTGTTTAGGCCTCTTGTCAGGCAGGAGGGTCTCTGCCCAGGTTGGGCATTGGTACCCAGTGATGAAGAGTGAATGGATTGAGGATATGATGAAGGGCACTAAGAGAATGAGAGAGGTCTGATGGCATGCAGCCTACTGGGACTTCTGGTGGCCAGAGTGATCCTCTGTTCAACTAGAGAGTCTCCTCCTGAGTTCCATTTTCTGGGCTTTCTATTGCACTCTGTTTCTGTTTGTGTCTGTTTTTGTGCCAGAACCATACCATTTATATTACCAATGCTCTGTTGTATATAATCTGAATTCAGATATTGCAAATCCTCCAGCATTGCACTTTCTGTTTAGGATCACTTCAGTTTTGGGGTCTGTTTAGCACTCATTTGAGTGTTAGGGCCCCCCCCTTTGTGAAGAATGTTACTGGAGTTTTGGTGAGGACTGAATCTATAGGCTGCTTTAGATATTTTAGTCATTTTTAGAACATTAATTCAGCTAATGCATGACTATGGGAATCTTTTTATTTTCTGGCATTTTTTAAAACTCTTTCTTTTTCAGTGTTTAAAGGTTTTTATTGTGGATGTCCTTGGGCTTCTTGGTGAGGTATATTTCTGGGTATTGTTTTCTAGTGCCATTGTGAATAAGGTCTTTCCTATATGTGAGACTCATCATATCAGCATGTCTGGTACTCACCTTTTTCTTTTACTGCAATGATGCATCTGTGCTTAACTGCCAGATGCTTCCATTTGTGTACCTTACCATCAGCTTCATTTTGCCCTTACAATTAGTTCTCCTTTCTGTACCTACTGATGATGTGAGAATTTTCATTTTTACTGATGGTAAAAGGCTCTTCTCTGAATTGAAGTTTTCCATCTCTCTTCAATTTCTTTCTTCTACCCAGTTATGAAGCCTGAAGGCTCTTCTTTTCTAATGCTTTATGTATTCATTCATTTTCTTTGGCCTTACAGATGATGGTTTTAAATATTATACCATGAGTTGCTGTTTTCTGACCTCAAAGTACCTTTAGCATGACATGGGCATGGAATTAGGGTAGGTTTTGAAGTGTCTTTGATGGCTTTCCAAAGTTATCTATTCATGTTATTTTCTTTTTATTGCTAACAGACATCAGCTTATCTCATGAATGAAACTAGTATTAAGGAGCTGTTCTTACACAGCACACATTAGAAATGCCACTTTTGTTGGGGTTAAGCATATAGGTAGTAAAAACAGAAGGAAGGCATAGTTTGAATATTAGAAAAACTGTGAATGAAAAGGAGCCTTATCACTCATACAACATTGAATATTTGTAGTGTTCAATAGTATGTTCCATAGTCTTTTTCATAAGGTAAATATCAGGACAGTGACAAGGTTGTGTGAATACTAGGGCTTTGGGGGTAAATGGCACTATATTTAACTAATAAGTTATTAGTTGTTGATATGAAGTCTCTCACTTTCCTTCTCCTTTCCCAGGTTCCTGAAGGGAAAACAACCTGTGTATATTATTATTGTGGTTGTTTTGACTTTTTAGCCACAAGAAGATTTTCCACATTTCAAATCTATTAGAGAGAAAACTGCAAAGTAGACAAGTATAATTTGTGTGTGTGTGTGTGTAGATAGAAGTTTCTTTGATAGCCAACTCAAAAAAATACTATACAATAAAAAGTCATATATGAAGTTGGACAGATAGGTCAGACATGAAGGTAACAATAAACTGTGGGAAGTCTGCTCTTCCTATCAACACAGGACAGACCAAATTCTCTGGATCACTTCCTATAGATGGTTCCCTTTAATGTATCTCAGATGGAACATTTTTGCTTCAATGTAGTTTACTTTAGTCATGTCTATGTTTGGGAGCATACTAGGGAAGAATGGATAGCTTGCATAAAGATGTGGGCTCAATTTCCAATGCCACAAACAAACAAACAAACCAACCAACCCAACATCCAACCATTTGATGCTCTCTTTTCCTGATGAAAGGTATGAAGACAGGAGGAAGCTAAGCAAAGACAATTTTTAGTTGAGATTTTGGCGTACCCAGTCTTGGGTTCCTTCTCCTCACTCAGACTCTCATTATGCTCATGGTTTCTCATCTTTATCTGGTTTAAAACTTCAAAAATTATGGTAGTTTATTGATTTGTTTATTTCAGTGTGTGTGTGTGTGTGTGTGTGTGTGTGTACATGACATGGTGCATGTGGTGGAAGTCAGAGAACAACTCTCATGAATCAACTCTCTCTTTCCAGTGTGTGGGCCAGGGAGATTGAACTCAGCTAGTGAGGCTTCATAGCAGACATCTTTACTTGCTTAGGCATCTCAACAACCTCTTTTATTGCCTTTCTTTTTCAGAAATATTTATGGAAACAAAAAGAACTATGCAAAGAACCAACAAAACCAGGAGATGGTTCTTTGAGAAAATCAATAAAATAGATAAACCCTTAGCCAGAGTGACCAGTAGGCACAGAGACAGCATCCTAATTAACAAAATCAGAAACTAAAAGAAACATAACAATGAAAACTGAGGAAATCTAAAAAATCTTTAGATCCTATTACAAAAGCCTATACTCAACAAAGCTGGAAAATCTGGATGAAAAGGACAATTTTCTAGACAGATACCAGGTACCAAAGTTAAATCAGGATCAGATCAATGATCTAAACAGTTCCATACTCCCTAAGAAAATAGAAACAGTCATTAGAAGTCTCCCAACTTAAAAAAAAACCCAGGACCAGATGGGTTTAATGTAGAGTTCTATCAGACCCTCAAAGAAGACCTAATACCAATAGTCCTCAAACTATTCCACAAAATAGAAACAGATGGTACTCTTTCCAATTCGTTCTATGAAGCCACAATTACTCTGATACCTAAACCACACAAAGACCCAAGGAAGAAAGAGAACTTGAGACCAATTTCCCTTATGAATATTGACACAAAAATACTCAATAAAATTCTTGCAGACTGAATCCAAGAACACATCAAAATGATCATCCATCATAATCAAGAAGGCTTCATCCCAGGGAAGTAGGGATGGTTCAATATACAGAAATCCATCAATGTAATCCACTATATAAACAAATTCAAAGGAAAAAAAAACCATATGATCATCTCATTAGATGCTGAGAAAGCATTTGACAAAATCCAACATCCCTTCATGATAAAAGTCTTGGAAAGATCAAGAATTCAAAGCCCATACCTAAACATAGTAAAAGCAATATACAGCAAACCAGTAACCAACATCAAACTAAATGGAGAGAAACTTAAAGCAATCCCACTAAAATCAGGGACTAGACAAGGCTGCTCACTCTCTCCCTACCTATTCAATATTGTACTTGATGTCCTAGCCAGAGCAATTAGACAACAAAAGGAGATCAAAGGGATACAAATTTGAAAGGAAGAAGTCAAAATATCCTTATTTTCCCATAATATGATAGTATACTTAAGTGACATCAAAAATTCCACCAGAGAACTCCTAAAGCTGATAAACAATTTTAGCAAAGTGGCTGATATAAAATTAACTCAAAAAAATCAGTGGCTTTCCTCTAGACAAAGGATAAATAGGCTGAGAAAGAAATTAGGGAAACAACACCCTTCACAATAGTCACAAATAATATAAAATAACTTGGTGTAACTCTAACTAAGCAAGTGAAAGATCTGTATGACAACAACTTCAAGTCTCTGAAGAAGAAAATCGAAGAAGATTCAGAAGATGGAAAGATCTCCCATTCTCATGGATTGGCAGGATTAATATAATAAAAATGGCCATCTTGCCGGAAGCAAACTACAGATTTGACGCAATCTGCATCAAAATTCCAAATCCATTCTTCACAGAGTTAGAAAGAGTAATTTGCAAATTCATCTTGAATAACAAAAACCGTAGGATAGGCAAAAATATTCTCAACAATAAAAGAACTTCTGGTAGAATCATCATCCTAGACCTCAAGCTGTACTACAGAGCAATTTTGATAAAAAACTGCATGGTGTTGGTACAGTGACAGGAAAGTAGATCAATGGAATAGAATTGAAGACCCAGAAATGAACCCACACACCTATGGTCACTTGATCTTTGGCAAAGGAGCTAAAACCATTCAGTGGAAAAAAGACAGCATTTTCAACAGATGGTGCTGGCTCAACTGGTTGTTAGCATGTAGAAGAATGCAAATCAATCCATACTTATCTCCTTGTACAAAGCTCAAGTCCAAGTGGATCAAGGACCTTCACATAAAACCAGATACACTGAACTTATAGAGGTGAAAGTGAGGCAAGAACCTTGAACATATGGGCCCAGGGGAGAATTTCCTGAAGAGAACACCAATAGCTTCTGCTCTAAGATCAAGAATTGACAAATGGGACCTCATAAAGTTGTAAAGCTTCATAAGGCAAAGGACGCTGTCAATAGGACAAAAAAGGCAACCAACAAATTTGGAAAAGATCTTCACCAATCCTCTATCTGATAGAGGGCTAATATCCAATATATACAAAGAACTCAAGATGTTAGCCTCCAGAGAACCAAATAACTCTCTTAAAAATAGAGTACAAAGCTAAACAAAGAGTTCTCACCTGAGGAATACCAAATAGCTGAGAAGCACCTAAAGAAATGTTCAACATCTTTAATCATCAAGGAAATGCAAATCAAAACAATCCTGATATTCCACCTCACACCAGTCAGAATGGCTAAGATCAAAAACTCAGGTGACAGCAGATGCTGGAGAGGATGTGAAGAAAGAGGAACACTCCTTCATTGCTGGTAGGATTGCAAGCTGGTACAACCACTCTGTAAATCAGTTTGGCAGTTCCTCAGAAAATTGGACATAGTACTCGAAGACCCAGCAATACCACTCCTGGGCATATACCCAGAAGATGCTCCAACATGTAATAAGGACACATGCTCCACTATGTTCATATTAGCTTTATTTATAATAGCTAGAAGCTGGAAAGAAGCCAAATGTCCCTTAACAGAGGAATGGATACAAAAAATGTGGTACATCTACACAATGGAGTACCACTCAGCTATTAAAAACAATGAATTCATGAAATTCATAGGCAAATGAATGGAACTTGAAAATATCATCCTGAGTGAGGTAACCCAGTCACAAAAGAACACACATGTATGCACTCACTGATAAGTAGATATTAGCCCAGAAGCTCAGAATACCCAACATACAATTCATAAATCACAAGAAACTCACGAAGAAAGAAGACTTTCGTAGTAGGGCGAACAAAGTACCCATGGGAGGAATTACAAAGACAAAGTATGGAGCAGAGACTGAAGGAATGACCATACAGAGACTGCCCCACCTGGGGATCCTTCCTAGATATAGTCACTAAACCCAGACACTATTGTGGTTGCCAACAAGTGCTTGCTGACAGAAGCCTGTTATAGCTATCTCCTGAGATGCTCTGACAGTGCCTTAGAAATGCAGAGATAGAGGCTCACAGCCAATCATTGGACTGAGTACAGGGTCCCCCATGGAGGAGCTAGAGAAAGGACCCAAGGAGCTGAAGGGGTTTGCAGCCCCATAGGAGGAACAACAATATGAACTAACCAGTACCCCCAGAGCTCCCGGGGACTAAACCACCAACCAAAGAACACACTTGGTGGGACTCATGGTTCCAGCTGCATATGTAGCAGAGGATGGCCTAGTCGGTTATCAATGGGAGGCGAGCCCCTTGGTCCTGGGAAGGCTCCCTGTACAAGAGTAGGGGCCAGGAAGTGGGAGTGGGTGTGTTGGTGATAAGGGGGAGGCAGGAGTGGATAAGGGGTTTTTGGAGAGAAAACCAGGAAAGGGGATAACATTTAACATGTTAATAAAGAAAACATGTAATAAAATAAATGAATATTTAAACTTATTTATTTTAATTATGTGTATATATGTCTGTGTTTAGATTTGTGCACACGAGCCCAGTGTCCATGGAGTCCAGAAGATGTAGCCAGATCACCTAGAGCTGAAGTTATAGGCAGCCACGTAATTGCTGCAAACTAAATTTGAGTCATCCATAAAGACTGGTATGTGCTCTTAATGGCTGAGTCATGTTGACTCTGCCTTTCTAAGAAAGAAGATTCGTTATCCTGACACCAGTAGACTGTCTAATTCATACGTGCAGACAGGTAACATCTAGGCTCGACTTAACCAAGGAAAGAACTAGTTAGGATCCAATTTTCATTTCATCATCTTTTAATATCTTTTGAGGAGGAAGAAAATATTACTGTGATTGATCAATTCCTGCACATATTGCCTTTAATTGCAGTGAAATGTGAATAGGATAGAGCCGTTACCCATTTCAAGCATGCAGTACTTTAAAGCATTGAATGCAGCATATTGTGTGGCCATCATCATTCCCTCCTCTAACGTTTCTTCTTCACTTTCAGTGGAAACTCTAGGCCCGTTCAACACTAACTCTCCATTCCTTTCTTCCCGTGTTCCTGGAATTTTAGTTTTGTTGCTCTGAATTTGATTACTGTACATAAATGAAATTGTATTATATTTATCTTTTGTGATTGGCCTGTTTTACTTTGTAAAATGTCTTTAAGGTCCATCTGTCATATAGTGTGTGTCAACATTCCCTACCTGAATACTATTCCATTGTGACCATATAACTGTATTTTGTTTATACATTCCTGGTTAAGGAAAATAGGTTGTATCTATCTGTGGATGCTTGTGCAATTATGGTACTGTGAATATGGGTGTACAGTTATCAGTTTGAGAAAGAAAATATCCTTTCTAATTTAGAAAAAGCTCGTGTTTTATCTGTGTGCTTTTTAGATACATGGACTTTCCCATCCACAGCCACTGAGTGTAATGCTGTTACTTGCTTGAGGACCACAAACCCCCTGGCGGTAGGCCTGCTGCATTATTTATTCATCTGTTCTGACACAAATAATTCAGTTGCTCAGCAGACAGTACAGTCTGCAAGTGAAATACCATTCCAGAATTGAAGTACTTGTTTGTCAGCCAGTGACCTGGAACCAATTCATATACAGCAACACCACAGAAATAATACAGAGGTATAAAAAATAAAATTACATTAGAAACCCTATTACACCGGTAACAGACTTTTTCTGGCTCAGTTCTTTCTGCCCTTGCAAGAAAGTAAAATTTGTTTTTTTTTAAATCAATTTTTCATAACTTAAAGGATTATGTGGCAGGTGGATGTGTTTTCAAAAAAGGCAGAGAAATATAGGCCTACCCTGGATCAATGTGCTAGGCAGAGACCTAGATAGGTGTGAGACAATATCACTTCAAGCATCTCTGCAATGGTTTCCTACCTCACGTCTCAGAGCCTGTGTTAGTGCATGCATTGCATCTTGCCTCCATCTCCTGTAGACACTTCTGACCAGGTCTAAAAGGACTGGAAATCATCTCCTAGACCTTCTGAAGTCTGCACTCTGATTTCAGAGATGTGTGCTAGTTTAATAAAAGCCAACATCTAAGAAATGAAGGATGAAATGAGAGGCTAGCATAATGCTGCTTTAGAGAAAAAGGAATGGATACAGAAGTCCACATGGGAGAAGTTGCAGAAGGCAAGTATGGGACCTGAAATGTAACCAACAGAAATGGGCTGCACTTTAGAGATGCAAAATAAGCAACCATCAAGACAGGAAAGACCTATTCTTGTATAGGCAGAGAGCAAAGGAGTTGTTCCTAAGGCAACAGAGGAAGCATAGGAATTTTATCCGGGTGGTCTGCATCTATTCATGTAGGCATGGATCCATTCCTGATCATACTCAGTTAAAGAATACACTCCTGCTCATTCCCAGGTTAAGCTTATAATTTAAAAAGAAGAGTTAGTGGATATACTTTTGGGTGTGCTTAGCTCAAAGCCTTGGAACACACATGTCCAAAATTAAAGGGATGGGCAAAAATTGGCGGTATGCTTAGTTTACATCAAGAAGTTGTAGCTGAAAATGAGGGGAACGATGCTGTGAAGGTGTGCTAATGGAAAGGCCCACTCCATGGGTGCCTGCTCTACTTATTAGTTTAGAGAACAGTCCCAGTCTAGGAAGACTGAAAGGAAGGGAGTCTCTTCAAAAAACATCATCTTGCAGAAGTTAGGCCAAAGGTAGAGGCAGATGTTGACAGTGTGTGTGTGTGTGTGTGTGTGTGTGTGTGTGTGTGTGTGTGTGCAAAAATAAAATGCTTTTCCCAAAAAACAAAAACAAAACAAAACAAAACAAAACAAAAAAAACCCAAACCAAAAAAAAAAACCCTCCAAAGCAAAAGAAAAAGACACGCTCCCAGAAATTTAATCCAAGTTACCTTTACAAGTACACTCATACTTAGAGAAACACCAATCTTCTCTAAGTTTTTTCCCCGTCTGAAAACCAGGCATCATTCTGATACTCCTCTCTCCTTTTAAAAACTTGTTAGCAGTCCTAGGAAAAATTTAGTCACCTGTTTCAACTTTGTATACTGGGTCAACCTGTAGAAGACATGTAGGTTACATTATTTTACTCTTTTATTTTTGAGATTATAATATAATTACATTGATCTCTTCCCTTTCCTCCCATATATCTCTCCTTGCATCCTTTCAAATTCATGGCCTCTTTTGTCATTGTTATTGCATGCATAAACATACATGCATATACCTACATATTTCTCACTCTGTATAATGTTGCTTGTATGTATGTTTCAGGGATGACCATTTGGTACTGGATAGTTGGTGTGCTCTTTCCTGGGGAAGTCTATTTCTTCTGCTCTCAGTGTAGTTCTTTGTGTAGGGATGAGGCCTTCTGGGTTTTCCCCATCCACTTTGGCATGCCTACTGTTGTCACCTTTGATCAGCTCACCTTTGGGCAGTCATGTTAATGAGAGCAACTTTCGATATTCCTAGGAGACACAATCTCAGCAAACTTCTTGATTTTCTGGCTCTTACAATGTTTCTTCCCCTGTTCTCCAATGTTCTACAAGTCTTAGGTGCAAGAGTGTCTTGTAGATATATCCACTGGGTTTGGATTGCACAATTCTGCGTTTTCATAGGTTATGTTTCTACAGTGGTCTCCATCTACTGCAAAGACAAGTTTCCTTTATGAGGGGTGAAGACTTCACTTATCCATCTGTCCGAGGACAAATGTCTGGATTGTTGTTAAGGATTATGCTACTTTAATAAAGTGGTAGTTGTAGATTCTCCTCCAATCACCACGACTTCACTTACCCTGGGTAATTAGCTAGGCTTCCATTACCAGACATAGTTTTCCTCTTGTTGAATGCATCTTAGGTCCAGTCGGAGGCTTCTTGGTTGCTGACAAGATACCAGTACCACTACTGCGCTCCTAGGGTTGTCACGTCATTCTGGTCAGTTATGCGGTTTATAGGTGTCATAGCTGAGTCAGGCCTTTGGCTGCTTCCCTCCTTCAGAAGCTTGCATGGACACTTTGCAGTACCACGAGAGACAGTCTTCAGGGAGGATGCATCTAGGTCAGTTCTAGTTGAGAACTGGCATCTCTGGGCCTTGTTTCAGAAATATGTGGTGTCTTCAGCAATAGAGATGTACCTTCTGTGTCAGCGGGGGAGGGGAGCAGCCAAGGGTATAGCAATAGGCTCTATGATTTGAGCACATAGTATGCTGGTGGGCTGGGAGTTAACAGAACCAGGCCATTGCATTTATTGATAACTTCCCTCAGAGGTTGTGAAAGGAGCCAAGAAGGTGAAGACTTTCCAGATTCTCTTCACTTGACAAACTTGTTATAGTCTTGCAACTTTCCTCCTTTCTCTGAACCAGCAGCTCCAAAGAGCAGGTTGTGTAATGTGCAAGGAGATATTCTCCAAGGAGCAGTTTGAACATGCAGCCACTGAGCAGGGAGAGGAGTCCACATAGTTCCCTTAGGTAATTAACAGTCCCTTTCCTTGTTTAAATTTTGCTTTTTACCTAAATTGCTTTAATGCTGCTCTTAATGAAACAGTTTAAAATAAGAGTTTCAGAAATCAGCGAGATCTCTCTTGATTAAATACTAGAAATAAGGAGGTTAATTGGAACAGCCTGGCGTCTGAAGGTTTTGAGTACAGACCAGTTGTTCTTAACTTTTCCAGGGGAGCCTTATGTTGGGCTGGGAAGAATCTTTCCCAGATAGGGAATAAAGTTGTATCACTTCAAGTAAGATAAGGCTTAGCAAACATGTCCCAAAAGAGGACACACAAAGATCTAAAAACAGAGCCTCCATAACCCTGAGCCCAAAGATGTCAGCTAAATGAGATGTGCTCCTGTCACCTACAAAGAGCATAACTCAGTCAGGCTGGTGACATAGGCCAGTGCTCCTAGCCACTTGGGAGGCTGCTGGAAGGATTCTAAGTTCCTCTCTAGCCTGGATAAGTTAGTACTAAAATAAGCAACAATAAAACCAACACAACAGCTGGGGATGTACCACTGTGGTTGAGCATGAGGTAGCAGGCACAAGACCCTGTGTTGAACAGCAGTACTGAGAAATAGCATCAACAACAGGAAGGACAGGTCTTTGAAACACAGGGGCTTGCAAATCTTTGGATTGTGTCCCAGTATCATAAGAACTCAGAGGTCATTGTGAAACATTCATGCTACCTGCTTCCCATTCCTGCCCGACGACCTAGTAGAGATTTTCTGTTGCTGTTTAAACAACAAAAACAAAAACAATACCCTCCAAAAAATTCTGTGTTAGAAAACAATTCTGTACTAGAATCATATTTCTTGGTTTTTTTTTTTGTAAAGATCTGATCAGAATTACATACTCTAAGCTGCTGGAACAAACATTCATCATTGCACATAACATAGTAACCAAAACACCACCCTAAAAAAAACACCACCCCCCCAAAAAAACATCACCATCACCCAAAAAAAAAAAACAAAAAAACTATCAACAAACTAGACTGGTGATGTTGAACTTATTTCTTTTATATTGTAACAATAAAAATGAGTATTATAAAAATTGTTTGATATAAAACAACAATCAATTGAACAGTCTGATGTAGATACTTGTCTACAGCAATAGTGAAAATACATACATTTTTCTGTATATAAATTTTAAATAACTCTAAACATATTAACTGTATATTTTAAAATAATACATCACTACTAGTATTTTCTTAAGTGATCATAAATAAAGTCTGTTTGTTTGTTTGTTTGTTTTATTTTTAGGAGAGCTTAAAATCTTGACTCTTACTGTGGTACAAATCCAAGATAAAGACAGTTTTTAGACATTGGAGCTCATTGTAATTAGGCTATACTTCAATGACCCTCACATCAACAAAGGATTTTACCTCCATTGTAACTAAGCTGAGAGTTGACTGTTCTTCTGTGCCAAGGAATGAATTGTAGACTTGATTTTTGGATACAGATTTCCTGCTATGGTCAAAGCTATTTGACTTGAGTGATTGTCTTCATTCTCAGCCCACAGAGAACAGGTTACATTCATTTAAGAAATGGTGTGTGTACTAAGATGATCTATCACCAACTGTTCATTCACCAACTGTTTCAATGAACAATGGTTCTGCTTGGAGGGTGGCACAGACATTAGATGAGGGTAAGAATCTGGTTCATTGACTACGATGATTTTGAAAAGCATTCATCTCAGAAAAAGAATAACTTATAAAGTCCTCTTCTTCAAACTTGATACAAGAGTTACAAACATCAAGCAAAGCATTCAGTTTCACTCTTTGTTGTTCTCTTACAAACCACCTCCCAAGTTAGTCGTCTATGTTTCTTTGCACTGTATAAATACTTTTGAAATATGTAAGCTGTTCTGAAAACTGTAGTATAGTGAAAAATATCAAATAATTAATCCTACTACTAGAGAGGCTGAGATAGGAGAAGTAAGATTTCAAGACTATTATGTGGTACACAGCCAGACACTGTTATGTACAAACAAGCAGAAACTGTACATGGATTATACAATATTGGACCTATTTCTCCAATTACCAAGTTAGAGAGACCACTTTATGTCAGCCAACAAATTTCTAATTCCTCATATTTTTGAATTTCAATAGATTAGGATATGTTGGTAATATTAATTTTCATATTAAGAGATATTAAGAAAAGTAATTGTTACTTCCTGTTATTTTTGTTGTTAGAGGTGGAATTATGTTTGTCTGGGTTGTTGAAACATAACTTTCTTGCTTCTTTTAGGGTGTAATTTTGCTCCTTATGTTGATGTTTTCCATCTATTATCCTTTGTAGGGCTGGATTTGTGGAAAGATATTGTGTTTGGTTTTGTCATGGGATATATTGTTTTCTCCATCTATGGCAATTGAGAGTTTGCTTGGTATAATAGCCTGGGCTGGCATTTCTGTTCTCGTAGGGTCTGTATGACATCTGCCCAGGATCTTTTAGCTTTCAGTCTCTGTTGAAAAGTCTGGTGTACCATAGGACGAACAACAATATGAACTAACTAGTACCCTCAGAGCTCCTAGTGACCCAACCACCAACCAAGGACTATACATGGTGGGACTGAATGTTTTGGCAGCATGTGTATAGTAGAGGATTGCGAATTCGATCATCAGTAGGAGGAAAGGACCTCAGCCTTGTGAAGGTTTTATGCCCCAGTGTAGGGGAATGCCAGGGTCAATAAGTAGGAGAGGTTGGGGTGGCAGGCATGGGGAGAGGGGAGGCAACAGGGGTTTGTTCTTGTTGTTTTTGTTTGTTTGTTTGTTTGTTTTTTGGAGGGGAA
>JADRCD010196506.1:491-13452 GCA_019843815.1 Montemys delectorum | reverse complement strand
CTATCTATCTATCTATCTATCTATCTATCTATCTATCTATCTATCTAATAAAAAGCTAAAGAGCTCAGAGGTTAATACAATCTGGTACAGAGATGAATTCTAGTACCAGATTTAAGTAATGCTTAGTAAATTATCTGATAGCTTGCCAGAAAGCAGCTCACAAGCATTCAAGAATAAGTATATAGCATCTTAGGTTATAAACTCAATTCTTAACAACCAAATAAGGGACGCATGATTTTGAACCAGGCCTTTGCAGCTCTGGGTAGGGCAGGGGAATCCTTGGGATGCTTCTGGAGCAAAATAAAGGCAATTCCAAACCAAGAAGAGATTTAAACCAAGGCTTTATCTCATTATCTGAATTTCCTCAGTGTCCTACCTGGCAATGAAGAGGCAAGATGAAGACAGATGTAAAACTTAGGAGGCCTAATCTTTGACTCTATTGTTCTGGAGTCCTGTTGCCTTCTCTTCCTCTGTGCTTCCAGCACACTGGTAACCTGCTGTATTATTTATTCTAGTACTCCGATAACTGGCCAAAGATCGGGTACATATTGGGGATTTTTGAGGTCCTGTACTTTTTCTGACAGTTGATGTCTGAAGGGGTGTCTAGTCTTTTCTGACTGGAAAGGCCTGTCTTTGTGTCATTGGCTTTCCTCTTCGTGCCTCGATTTGCTGCATCAGCTTCTGCTCTGAGCTTCAATTGAAATGTGAAATTGAAATTTGAAGCCTTGTAGCCCACAGAAAAAAAAAACAGTGACTGGAATTTCCTGTTTCGTATCTCAGCAAGTATGCTTCTCATTCTGTTCTCCGAGGAGCCCTTTTCCGATTGTGATTGTTCTAAACTGAGATTGCTATTATGCTAATGAAACTGAGCCTAAGAATCTATGCCAAAATTTTCAACTCTCCATTGGAAACTTGCTTCTGAATAGGCCTGTTTCTTCCCCTTTAAATATCTAACTTTCAAAGTCATCTTGCTGTTTCATCAGACAATGCTGGGCTTTGGTTATGTTTCAGAAATTTAGCTAATCATTAGTTAAAGTGCTTGTGGTTGTTAGCCAAGATGCAGAGAGCAAAATATACTGATGCTCGGCCTGCTTTCCCCTTTGTGTAAGGTCTAGGGCCTCGACCCAAAAAGTGGTTCTAAATGGGAACCTTCTCGTCTCAATCTAACCTAGTCAGTATCATCCCTTGGAGGCATGGCCAGAAGTTAAACAATCTCTCATGGGTCTGCATGAAACCTCGTCTTTCACATAACTCTGGATTCTGTCAAGCTAACATTTACCTAAGCATCACAGAAGCTTAAAGTTTCTTTGTCAGTAAAATAATGTAGAAGTGCTTCACTTGCTGACGTGGTAGAACAAAAATAAAGCGACCAAATAAATAACATAAAAAACCCCACTCAGCCTGTAAGTTGTAGGGTCAAGATACTGAGCTCAAGCTTGCTAGATTCCAGTCAATGCAGTTTCAATTATGTCTATTATGCAACAGTGTCTGAAGTCATCCCTTGGAGTTCCTTATAAGGTCAGTTAGAATAACTCGCTAATGTGCAAACCCACAGTCCTTGTAGCCTTGTCATTTGTGTTTTTTATACCTCCCACCCCCAGTACTTAGAGAAGAATATCGCAGATGTCGGGAAGCAACAGGCATGTTCTATAGCCAGAAATCAGCACCCACGTGAACATCAGCTGCCTAAATGTTTTCTTTCATATATCTTGATATTTCTCAGAAGCACACCATCTGTTCTGAGAATAGACAACCAGAAAATATCCGTAGTTTTTCTTATCTCTTGTAATGAATTATCTTTGTTCTTATGCATATGTAATCAGCCTAAGAACAGGAATACAAAGTACCTACCACCTTGTCCCTGCAAAGGAAGGAGATGTATGTTAACTAGATTAAATATGAGGAAAGGACATAGGAATCAAGAGCATCTGATCAGGTGTCAAAAGATGCTCACTACATGGTCATTTATGCAGGATCTAGAAAAACTGAATTAGAAGTAGACTATTGAATAGAAGAGATTGGGAATGGTACATGCATGTAAAGTGAAAAGGAGCATTTGACTAGATGCATACACATTATATGTGTCTTAGTCAGGGTTTCTATTCCTGCACAAACATCATGACCATGAAGCAAGTTGGGGAGGAAAGGGTTTATTCAGCTTATTTCCACACTGCTGTTGATCACCAGAGGAAGTCAGGACTGGAACTCAAGCAGGTCAGGAAGCAGGAGCTGACGCAGAGGCCACGGATGGATGTTCCTTCCTGGCTTGCTTCTCCTGGCTTGCTCAGCCTGCTCTCTTATAGAACCTAAGACCTCCAGCCCAGAGATGGCACCACCCACAAGGGGCCCTACCCCATTGATCACTAATTGAGAAAATGCCCCACAGCTGGGTCTCATGGAGGCACTTCCCCAACTGAAACTCCCTTCTCTGTGATAACTCCAGCCTGTGTCAAGTTGACACACAAGACCAGTCAGTACAATATGCATGTATGGAAATGCACACTGAACCTCATTAATATGTACAGTTAACACGAATTAAATACTTTTAAAAGTGCTGGACTCAAGACCGTAGTCTCCTTTAAGATACAGACTGAACCAATTGCCATGCAAATACATTTAGTTTTCATGATGGGAGGGATGAAAACAGGTATGAAGTTCATGTTGGGTGTGAGTAATTTGTCCCTGTAAGTGACACTTGATTTTTGAAATCTGAAAGATGAGCTGCACCTCACTGAGGGAAGAGAAGCAGAAGGGTGAAATGTTCTAGAGGATGTATGTTCATTGCACCTGCCTCATCCTTTCTCCTTCCTGCGCTCTAAGCTCATGACAGTGTCAGAGATAATATGCACATGCATGCATATAATGGTGCTATGGATGTTAAAAGTACTGAAACATTTTTACACTGGTTGGTAATAGTTTCTCCTTCATATAAAAAATAAATATGAAGTAATATATAGATGATATAATTTTAGTAGAAGACTAGCAGAGAGGGCAACTTTAAATCTTTTGCAGAGAATTAAACATTCCGTCTTTGCTAACAAATACAAATGATAGTTGCTCTTAATATTGTTTTGAAAATTGTGGGGGCCTGGTGAGGTGGCTCAGTGGGTAAGAGCACCCGACTGTTCTTCTGAAGGTCCTGAGTTCAAGTTCCAGCAACCACATGGTGGCTCACAACCACCCGTAATGAGATCTGATGCCCTCTTCTGGTGCGACTGAAGTCAGCCACAGTGTACTAATGTATAATAATAAATAAATCTTTAAAAAAAAAAGAAAAAGAAAATTGTGAGCTAACTCTTATGGTTGAACTGACAAGATAACTTAAAAACTTTAAGTTTTAGTTTTTTGTACATATGGATGATAGGTCATAAATGTCACAATGGGATATTTAATAAAAAGAAAGAGTTGTATCTACTATATTGCTTTCATAGCCATTCACTGGAATTATTTCCACCACTGTTCACTGAGGAAATGAAAATGAAGACAAGGCTTGTTGCATCTTTCCTGAGGTACTGCAAGGCATATGTGCTTGTTTTTCAGCTTCTCTGTGTTAGGTCAGCATCTATTTGATTTTCCACTATTAAGAAGCTGAGTTTCTGGAAGCATCAGTCTCTCCTTTCCATACATTATGTATGCATATCATCTAATTACTGCAGGTTTTAAAAATAAGCACTGTCAACAATTATTCCAAAGTTCCTATCTGGGCTAACAAACTTTAGTTGTAGCTAGCAATTTATCATTGTAATGATGAATAGACAATACCTGGAGGACAAAAACACTACTCTACAGGTTGCTTTGGTCACTCAAAAAGAAAGGAATTCTAGAACATTTCCAAAATTGTTATGATCAAGAGAAGCAGGGGGCGGCTTTCATTCATCTTCTCCACATGATGTGGGATTTTGATGCAGTCGTTAGCATAGTGTTTAATGCTAATGAATTAACTCTTAGTCAGCAAATATGTATAAGTTATATATTGACAACAAACATACAGAATAGAAGTTCAAAGTTCCCAGGAAGTTCTACTCAGAAATGCTAAATATATCCCTATGGGGGGAAAAAGTAGGTAATGAGACATGAAGACGCATGTGGAATCTTGATAGGAAAAGAAATCAGTGAAAATATCTCAGACCATCATTGGAAGGAAGGAGTAAGAGCTGAGCTCTGCCTCTAGTTAGAAAGCAAGGCTCTATTCCGGGCAGGTTGCCTGAAAGTAAATGAGAGGCAGGTTATAAGTCCATTCAGAATCTGACAGGGTCAGCACATAAGTCTCCTCCACTGACCCTTTAAGTATCATAACGCCAGAAAATGATGGAGTGCAGAGGAATTCGTTCATTTGCTTCATATTTATTGAGCATTTTTCATTATAGCTGGCATGCCCAGGCACTGAAGATAAAGTAGTTAAGGAAGCACCCTAATCTCTGACCTTAAGGTTATTATCAAATAAATTATTAATGTGATTTTGATAATGGCAAGTGCTATGAAGAAAAAAGACTACTAGAGCTTGTGCACAGGAATGAAAGGTTGAATTATTTTAGGGAAGGTAGTCAAAATTGCTTTTTGTGGAAGATATATTTATTGAAACAAGACTGATATGAACATGTCAACTATAGAAATGCCTCTGGGTGGAGCATTCCAGGCAAGGGAGAAGATTTGAGGTAGGTGAGCACAGACACCCTAGGCAAGATGGTCTAACAATGGGGAAAAGAAAGCTAGGGAACTATTGGTACTCCACAATCAAAGATAGTCTAAGAAATTGGTTCAGATTGAATGCTATTGTTAGACACAGTTTTCTACTTTATCTGAAGACATCATCTGTTCATCATCACTAAGTCA
The DNA here is from genome assembly GCA_019843815.1 of Montemys delectorum. NCBI lineage: Eukaryota > Metazoa > Chordata > Mammalia > Rodentia > Muridae > Montemys > Montemys delectorum. The sequence continues at coordinate 8,619 of JADRCD010196506.1, read as the reverse complement.
CCTTGCAGGGAATTTGTCACCAAAGGTCCAGCAGACACATGGTATTTTCAATCTGTGATCTGGAGCCAGTCTGAATTAAAACCTTAGGTTTGTCACTCATTCTATGTGTGACCTTGGTAAGTTTAAACATTTATTTATTTTTATTTATGTGTATGTGTGGGTACCTAATTGTCTTTATGTGTACCACATGCATATAGTGCCTTTGGAGGCCAGAAGAGAACCTCAGATCCCCTGCATCTGGAGGTATAGGTGATTGTGAACCATTACATAGGTGCTGGGAACAGAACTCTGGTTTTCTGCAAGAGCAGCTTGTGCTCTTAACCAGTGAGTGGTGTTATAGGCCCTAAATTTCTAAATTGATGCAGCTCCATGTGCCTCAGTTCCTTCATCAGGAAAATGAGGGTTAGACATCGCTTACGCAATGTAGCCTCAGTGTTAATTCTCCATAAGTTCATGTATGGTTCTTAGAAAGACATTTTATAAAGTTATTGTTGCCATTATCACACAGTTTTCTGCTCACAAACCATTCTTATGTTCTAGACTATTATTATCAACACTTGGAGTAGTTTGTGTAGAGCTCGAGAGCCTTCTTTTATGTATAGGGATCAGTTACACTATTTAATTTCAACAGTTTCAACTTCTTTTTAATTTTTTAAAAAAAATGAATGTAGGATCTAGGTCACAAGACGGTTAAGTGAGTTGACTGAAGTTCCAGCATTAATTAGTAGCTGAGCTGGGATGCATACTTTTGCTGGTTTATATCCTAATGATATTTTAATGTGAACTTCTCAAGTATTCTGCATGCTATCAAATTTTATGTCCTTATCAACAGGGTACTTTTAAAAGATTTGTAAAAATTTTGTTGTAAATTTATTTCTTTATTTTCATGTGTGTATATATTAATAAGAATATAAAGGTCAATTTGTAGCAATCTGTTCTCTCCATCATGTAGGTCCTCAGATTTGGTGGCAAGTAACTTTTACTTTATATAAGTAATCTCACTGACAATATTTCTGTAATATTGTCACTAGTCATTAGCAGTGATTATCGTATATAATCAATCATATGTAACAACTTTTGAGCCATATGACTTCATAGATATGCATTCATTGTATATTATAGTTTTTGTTTTGTTTTTAGAAGTGATAAATAACATTCAGAAGTCAAACATGTAAGAGAAATTTAGTAAACAAGCTGACAATACTAGCTCATGAAGTCTTGAACCATACAAGAAACCATAATTAAATAATATATACATATTACAATAGAACCAAAATCATGCAGAGAAGAAATTGAACAAGAGTGAATTCACAACAGAGGGTCCTGTTCTAGCTAGTTGTGTTCTTTGAAAGAGGTCCTGCAACTTCCTTGTACCTTAGTGCTTTACATGTGAAATGCGGAGGGCCAGATGATCTTGGAATCTGGGTTTCAGAGAATCACTAACAGAAGTTGTTAATCTGCTATCCATTTTAATCAGTCTCTGTGTCTCACCCAAAGCAGTCCCCTGTAGAACCATTTGAAAGATACTGACCATAGATAGCCTAGAAGTTGATGGAAAAAATTAAAAATAGAATAATATAAATGGATTTTCTGATCTTTGTGTATTCTGATCTTCTGGGCTAATATCCACTTATCAGAGAATGCATACCATGTGTGTTCTTTTGTGATTGGGTTACCTCACTCAGGATGATATTCTCCAGATCCATCCACTTCCCCAAGATTTTTATAAATTCATTTTTTTAATAGCTGAGTAGTACTCCATTGTGTAGATGTACCACAGTTTCTGTATCCATTTCTCTGTTGAGGGACATCTGGGTTGTTTTCAGTTTCTGGCTATTATAAACAAGGCTGCAATGAACATAGATAGTGGAGCATGTGTCCTTATTACATGTTGGAGCATCTTCTGGGTATATGCCCAGGAGTGGTGTAGCTGGGTCCTCTGGTAGTACTATGTCCAATTTTCTGAGAAACCACCAAACTGATTTCCAGAGTGGTTGTACCAGCTTACAGTCCCACCATCAATGAAGGAATGTTCCTCTTTCTCCACCACCTCACCAGCATCTGCTGTCGCTTGAGTTTTTTATTCTAGCCATTCTGACTGGTATGAGGTGGAATCTCAGGATTGTTTTGATTTGCATTTCCCTGATGACTAAGGATGTTGAACATTTCTATAGGTGCTTTTCAGCCATTTGGTATTTGTCAGTTGAGAATTCTTTGTTTAGCTCTGTACTCCATTTTTTAAATAGGGTTATTTGGTTCGTTGGAATCTAACTTTTTGAGTTTTTTGTATATATTGGATATTAGTCCTCCATCAGATATAAGATTGGTAAAGATCTTTTACCAATTTGTTGGTTGCTGCCAGAAGATCGGAATACACAAAGTACAAACCACAAGAAACTCAAGAAGAAGGAAGGCCAAAGTGTGGATACTTCGTTCCTTCTTAAACGGAGGAACAAAATACCCATGGAAGGAGTTGTAGAGACTAACTATGGAGCAGAGACTAAAGGAAGGACAATCCAGAGACTGCGCCACCTGGGAATCCTTCCCATATTCAATTACCAAACCCAGACACCATTGTGGATGCCAGCAAGTGCTGGATGACAGGAGCCTGATACAGCTGTCTCCTGAGAGGCTCTGACAGTGCCCAACTAATATAGAAATAGAGGCTGTCAGCCATCCATTGGACTGAGTACAGGGCCCACAATGAAGGAGGTAGAGAAAGGCCCTAGGAGCTGAAGGCTTTGCAGCCCCTTAGGACGAACAACAATATCAACTAACTAGTACCCTCAGAGCTTCCAGGGACTAAACCACTAACCAAAGAGTACATATGGTAGGACTCATGGCTCCAGATGCATATGTATAGCAGAGGATGGCCAAGTTGGTCATCAATGGGAGGAGAGGCCCTTGACCCTGTGAAGATTCTATGCCCCAGTGTAGGGTAATGCCAAGGCCAGTAAGCAGAAGAGGGTGGGGAGGTGAGCAGGAGAAGGGGGGATGGAACAGGGGTTTGTTTTAGGTTTTGGTTTATTTTCTTTTCTTTCTTTCTGTTTTTCTTTCTTTCTTTTCTTTTTTTTTTGGAGGGGAACCTGGGAAAGGAGATATTGTAAATAAAGAAAACATCTAATAAAAAAATATAAATGGATTTTCTCTGAGCAAAATGCGTTCATCAGTTTCACAGAATCTGAGGACTTGTGAGCAGTGAGGTGATTTTAGGAGAGCTCTTCCTGAAAAATTTTGTGACTGCCAGACTCAGCATTAGTCTAACCTTGCTGTCTTTCGGTGTCCTTTCCTGACCTTCTGTGCTATTTGTAGTCACTGACTGTGAAGTCTGGCATTCCTTTTCAATCTGGTCTGTGGTACACAAGCTCTCAGACTCCTTAGAATAAGCCTTGCTTATGAAGAAGGACCTCACAGCTTTCTTCCTGAAACCTCTGTCTGGGTCTCTCCTGTCTTAAGTGCATTGTGCGTATAATCCTACTATCCTCCTCCTTTCCCTCCTTCTTCTCCTTCCTTCTCAACCTTCTTGTTTCTTCGTCTCCTCTTCCTTCTCCTTCTCCTGAGGAAAGTCAGCTTGCTTTCCAGGCTGCCAAAAAGAAGGTCCTATCATTCTATGAGTGCAGTTCTTCCAGCTGGAATTTCTGTCTTTACCCAGAGCAGGGCCTTTCACCTTCTGCACAATTCTCAGATAATAGTAAGCTGTAGCATTCACCAGCACTTGGAAGGCCACCTTGGGAAAGATGCTTAGCCACCATGAAATCTCTATGGAGTGCTTGATCTACAGGTTTCTACTAGTGCCATGCTAAGGAACATGTGGCACTGTCCTCCAATACCCCAGATATCCACTCAGCTCCACCCACTGTCATGGTAGCAATCAGCTGCTGTGGTTGTCTAGAAGAAAACCAGATGAGAGGCTAATCATATTATCAGGACTAGTATCAGACACTGATACACACGTTATTGTCTTTTTTTTTTTTTTTAGGATGCCCCTAAGAATTAAAAGGATATACTGTTAGATTAATTGAGGCAACATGTAAATCAAAAGGAGATCAACCTCTATAGAAGCAGAATTGTTCTTTAATCAGAAAATTGAAAGGTAGCAGTCCCTCCTTGGTGTGGAGACTGCACTGTGGCACAAGGTCTTGGGGTTTTAGAAGACTGAAAAGAGAATTTGAAGGATGGAAGATTCCATTGACAGGTCAGTTCCTATGCAGTCTCAAAGTGGCAGGTACCATTGGAAGTTGGAATGTTGATCTCAGTATCAGAAGCTTCCTGGATATTAACAGCATCCCACAAGTGTTATCAGTCAGGTCAACTTTTCTGACTAGAGTTTCTCATTCCACCTGAGGCTTTTGGGTTACTAACCCTTCATATGCAACCACTATCATGAACTTATCAATTTCTATTCATTTATCTTTGAAGATTATAATATATATAATACACTATCCTCTCCCTTCTCCCATCAAATGCTTTCATATATTTCTTCTTGCTCCCTTTAAAATTCATAGCCCTTTTTTTCATTAGTTGTCATTACATACACGTATGTACTTACATGTGTTATTACACACACACACACACACACACATGTATACCTACATACATGAAAACAACCTGATCAGCTGTATAATGTTACTTATATTTATACCTTCAGGACTGACAGTTTGGTTTTGGATAACCAGTTGGTATGAATGATCTTCCTTGGGGAAGACTATTTCTTCTCATCTCAGCTTAGATGCATGTACTTCTTTGTGTGTGGATGAGGCCTTGTGGTCTTTCTGCCATCCACTTTAGCATGTATATTGCTCATGTCCTTGTTCAGCTCATGTTCAGGCTCTAATGTTGATTACACCTTATGGGTGTAGGTTCTGACATTACTAGGAGTTACAAGTTTCACAGCAAACTTCTGATTATTTGACTCTTACAGTGTTTCTGCCCTCCCTCCCACAATCATCCCTAAGCCTTAGGTGTAGAACTTGTCTTGGTAGATGTATCATTTAAGACTGGGCTCTACAGCTCTACATTGTGATTGGTTTTTGGTTTTCTGTAAAGGTCTCCATCTGTTGCAAAGAAAACTTTCCTTGATGAGGGGTGAACACTAAACTTTTCTGGAGTAGAAGGACAAATATTTAGAGTAGAGTCAGAGATTGTGCTGGTTTAGTGAAGTGGCTTTTGTAGGTTCTTCTCTGATTCATGACTTCACTAGCTCTGGGTAATTAGCCAGGTTTCCAGTACTAGGCATGATTTTTCTCTTCTTTGAGTGTGGGTGAACTTATTACTTATCACAAACTATGCTGCAGACAGACATTTGGGATGAGGTTAAAATAGGATATGTTCCCTGTGGCTGTTATCAGTTCCTGTGATCAGCTCCAAGTTCTATAGGACTTGGAAACACTTCCAGATTTTCTTTAATGTCTTTCGTATAGAACATTTGCAAAATGATTATCAGATTTTTGTGATGCTAGAGTGATTGATATACAATAGATGATTAGTCATTTTTCTTTGGATATATGAAACTATTTTGAAAGAAAAGAAAACAATCACCTGTTATGCAGATTACAGTGATATCCATACAATATGAACTTAATTATGTAAGCAAAGCAAAAAATGGTGACAAAGTGGTCTTGGTTAAGTCTGTAACCACCTGGGCCAAACTAGGTATGGATTGACAGTTATATATTGTCTCCTGGAACTGATAACTGATGGTCATAGTGATCTACCAGCCTTTTCTTCAGCCAGTTTCTTCAAGTGACTTTTCTCAAGTTATTGGTGACTCCTATTGAGCCCATTCTTTGCCCTTTTTCTTCTTTAGGAATTCCTATGGTTATAAATCTATTATAGTGAACACAGTAGCATCTAGTAGAGTATGCTTTACAACTTTGTTAGATAAAGATTTCCCTTTCCACCATGCTCACAAAATCACCAAGCATAGCATCATAACCATTTTCATAGGAACTTTGTAGAATATTCTCAGCTATCAAGACCCTTCAACACCTAGTCTTTGTCATTGCAGATTTGAGTGCTCTTTTAATAATTTTAAAAACTTTCAAAAAATTTCAAATTTCTGATCTGATTAACAGTCTTTAATGAATGCAAGGATGGGCTGCCCCCAAACTGATCAGAAAACCTTCGTAGAAGACCAGTTTTTAGCCTATTTAAAACCAGTGTACTTAGAACTCCTTCATCAACAACACCCTTCCCCCTCGTCAATTTATTTATTTGTTCTTTACATCCCCATAGGTTCAGCCCATGCTCACTATTTTGCTGGTGGTTCAGTCTCTGGAAGCCCCTAAAGGTCCAGGTTAATTGACAATGTTGGTCTTTCTGTGAAGTCTCTATCTTCTTTGGGTTCCTGAGTCCTTCCCCAAGACTTACCAAATTCCAACTAATGTTTGGCTGTGGGTCTCTGCATCTGTTTCAGTTGGCCACTGGTGGAGCCTCTCAGAGGACAGTTATGCTAGGATCCAGTCTGTAAGCATGACACCATTATTTTCTACCTTGGGGATTTGTTCAGCTCTGTTTATTATCATCATTCTTCCTCTGGTCCCATTGTACCTGTTCCAGTTTTGGGTAAAAGGTCTGCACCTTTAGCAATAATGCTGAGGCATCTCCACCACAATTTATATCTTTGGCATAAGCTCCAGACACTGGTTTTATCTGGAGAAGGACTATCAGTAGTGGAAACATTTCTGCAGGGAACTGGTGGGAGCTCATGAATTGAGTCAGACTATTGCAGTGAGTGTGGGAAGAAGTCTTTATTTTTAATTCTAATCTGGCTGAATGGCCTTGGCTGCTTGGGGTGGCAGCAGGGAACTATGGTTGACTTTGCAGAGCTCTTGATTTAGATTCATTCACTGAAGCTTGTCAGCCTGTAGTCTGGAGCATGTATAAAGTGGCATAGTATGCTGGTTATGTTTTTCTTGTCTTTGTTTATTTGTTTGCTTTATTTCTTTTTCAACACAAAGGTAGGATCATCTAGGAAGAAGGACCTCAAATGAGAAAATGCCTTCATCAGATTGCCTATATACAAGTCAATGTGTGTGTGTGGGTATTTCCTTGATTACTGATTGATATGGGAGGGCTTAGTCTATTGGGGGAGGTGCCACCCCTGGACAGGTATTCCTGCATGGTCATAGTGATCTACCAGCCTTTTCTTCAGCCAGTTTCTTCAAGTGACTTTTCTCAAGTTATTGGTGACTCCTATTGAGCCCATTCTTTGCCCTTTTTCTTCTTTAGGAATTCCTATGGTTATAAATCTATTATAGTGAACACAGTAGCATCTAGTAGAGCATGCTTTACAACTTTGTTAGTGTACTGGCTAGTTTTGTGTGTCAACTTGACACAGGCTGGAGTTATCACAGAGAAGTGAGCTTCAGTTGGGGAAATGCCTCCATGAGATCCAGCTGTGGGGCATTTTCTCAATTAGTGATCAAAGGAGTAGTGCCATCCCTGGGCTGGAAGTCTTGGGTTCTATAAGAGAGCAGGCTGAGCAAGCCAGGAGAAGCAAGCAAGCCAGTAAAGAACATCCCTCCATGGCCTCTGCATCAGCTCCTGCTTCCTGACCTGCTTGAGTTCCAGTCCTGACTTCCTCTGGTGATAAACAGCCATGTGGATGTAAGCTGAATAAACCCTTTCCTCCCCAACTTGCTTCTTGGTCATGATGTTTGTGCAGGAATAAAAACCCTGACTAAGACAAATTGGTACCAGGAGTGGGGTATTCCTGTGACAACCTGACCATGTTTTGGGGAGGACTGTGGAAGGACTTTGGAACTTTGAGCTAAAAGAGCCACTGTTAAGAACTCTGTGGAATGTCTGTGAGAGCTTGGAAGATCTTGTTGAGAACAGTGCAGAGATGGAGGCCTGGCTTGTGAAATTTCAGAGGGAAGATTAAAGACTCTTATCAGGGCTATGCTGTTTTGATTGTGAAGATTCTGTGATTCTGGTTAGCTGGGGCTGAATTATCAGCTGTGATTAACAAAATACCAGAACTACTAAAATGAAAACTTTGTATTGCTGGGACTATTGATGCTGGTTAGCTGGAGCTAAGAAATTAGTGGTGATTAAGAAGAGACCAGGGTGGCGGCTGAGAGGCACTCATGAAAGGCTAGACTAGCAGCAGCAGCAGCAGCAGCAG
>JADRCD010196505.1:10664-29384 GCA_019843815.1 Montemys delectorum | reverse complement strand
CTTATTGGGCACATGTCACATTTGGGGCTTTCCAGCATCTTACAAATACTTCACATTTAATAGTCCTACCTCTCCAACCCAGAAGTATGTCCAACTTTCAGTTTCCTTTGGAGTGCAGATGTCTAGGGCGGACGTGGGCTTGCCCTAATGGGTGCTTTCCAGATGAGGTTTGAGTCTGACATTTTTGGTATAAGAACCAGAAATGTGGAGGGCATCAACCTTGCCAATATGGCTCCTTTAGGGATGATTAGCTTTCAGGCACCAACTGAAATTGCAATAGGATTGCTGACACAGAGGCAGCATTGGTGCTGAAGTTTTAGCAGTTGTCGTGGAGCCAGATCTTGACATTCTGCAGGTGGCAGCAGCAATAAGCTTCCTCCTTCAGAATAGTTTTACAGTGTGGTTTGATGTGTGGGGGAAGGGGTGGGGGCCCCTTTCCTGTGAGTTTAGACCAGACTTTGTTCCTTCATGCTTTACTGATCTCTGAGGTTATTATTTTTAAGAAAACAGACTTTATTAAACTAGCTGGAGTCAATGCTGTTGTTGGCAGCAAGAATCTTGAGCAATTTGAGGTTATTGATCCTTCTGTGGAAGGAAATTTAGCTGTATTTTTGAGCTGTGTGACAGGTTCAGGGAAGGATGAGATGAACAAGAAAGAGGAACCGTGGGGTTGGAGAATTGTAGGACCTACCCTATAGGGTTTAGGAGTCTCTCTGTATTCCTAAAAATGGTTTGTATCTTGGGTAAGGAATTATTCCCAGATGTTCTAAAAAGGTAAGGCATAACAAGGGAGAGAAAATGGGCATCTTAGCAGAATACAGTAGATGCAAATAGAAGTGATGGGTGAGTTCCTGAGCAACTGACTCCGAGTCTTCATTTCATTCCAGCTCCAGTAGCTTAAGCTATGAGTCAGAGCTACTGTAGTGTTCTGTGAGGTAACCTGGGGAAAAGTTAGCCCTTAGTGACTGAGTAATAAAGTTTAACATTGTGTCTGAGACAATTATGCACTATATGTGTGTATGTATATTATATATGTGTGTTACAGATAACAGATTTATATGTATATAATATATATAACACACATATGAAATATTATGAAATAGCTTCACTAAATATTATCATTTCACTAAATAATATTTAAATAATATTATTTCACTAACGTAGGCTTCTACTTCACAGAATTCCTATTTACTGTGGGAACCTGACCCTGAGCCAGGCCCTGCAGCACATGTAGTGCACATCTTTTATTGTAGCACCTGGAGATGTGACCCAGGTGAATCACCAGGTCGAGGGAAGTTTGGAATACAGACGGTAAATTGTGTTTCAATAAAATTAAAAAATTACTGACTCTGAACAGTATGAGTCCAAGCTCTGTTCCCCCCTAATGAATCCTTTCTAAACCAATTTATCTGGAAGTAATTAATTCTATTTCTAAAATGTTATTTAATTTATTATGGATCATATTTGGTATTAACGTTATTGGGCATGATTCCTGAGGGGTGATGGGATGGTAAAGCCCTTTAGCGAGAATTAGCAGAGTCCCTTATATTTTAGGCTTAATCTTTATTTTTATCAAATCAATATATTGCTCTGACTTAAAATTCAAATAGTACGATGGGAATGCTATTCAGTGATAGAATGATGGCCCAGCATGTACAATGACCTCAATTTAGTCTCCTTCCACTGGTCAAAAAAGGAAAATAACTCTCAGGAGCTGGAGAGATGGCTCAGCAGTTAAGAGTACCGTCAGCTCTTCCACAGGTCCTGAGTTCAATTCCCAGCAACCACATGGTGGCTCACAACCATCTGTAATGAGATTTGATGCCCTTTTCAGGTGTGTCTGAAGACAGCGACAGTGTACTCACATACATAAAATAAAAATAAAAAATAAATAAATAAAATAAATCTTTTTTTTTTTTGTCTCATGTACTCCTACTTCAAATCCCACTCACTAGCAGCAACTATTTTAACCTTTTGGTTTCAGTTTTATGTTTTGAGACAGGATCTCTCTGTGAAGCCCTGGCTGGCACAGAACTTACCATGTAGGCCAACCTGAGGCACTTCTCTCCCCACCATTTCTCAAATGATGAAATGTCAGGTGTGTAGTACAGTGCCTGGCCATGTCCAGCCTTTTCTAATGATAATACACTCTTAATTGCCAAGTTTCAACTATGCCATAATCTACCTTCAATTTCCTGCAACTGAAGCTGAAACTTTAGTTTCCTCGTGCCTCTCTTTTCCTAGGACTTTGAGAATCCCCACATCTCACACATATGGATGAATCCAAGTTCAGTCATTTCACAATTTCTGATTAAAATCCACAGACACTTTAGTCTTTTGCATCCCACTCTGTATCCCAAACTTCCCCTGACCTGCTGATCCACCTGGCTCACACCTCCAGGTGCTAGAATTAAAGATGTACTCTCCATGTGGTGCAGTGCTGGCTCAGGGTCAGGTTCTCAGCAAGTAGGAATTCTGTAAAGTAGAAGCCTTGATGATATTAAAAACAAAACAAATAATAAAAAAACAAACAATCATAACCCAAGCCAAACTAAACAGCAAAAGTCATTTGCTTTTTATATATATAAATAATAAACAAAAGTTTCAAGTGAAAACCCAGTGCTATCTCTTGAGAAATGATGTACCTTGGCATTTATCTAAATAAATATATACACTATACATATAAAAGAAACCATAAAATAGGAAAAATAAATTGAAGAAAAAATGGAGACATGTCCCATGTTCATGGAAAAGAAGATTCAGTACTGTTCGTAAGTCACTTCTCAACTCAATCTATATGTTCAATGCAAGCAAAATTCCAATGAATGATTTCATGAATACTCAAAATTTGATTTTAAATGTTATAGGAAAAAGTAAGAAACCTCGAATCGTTTATGCGATCCTGAAGGATGAGAAGTTTGGAGGACTGGAGTTACCCAGATTCAAGACTAACAGTGGGGCTGCAGAAACTAAGACAGTGTGACCATGGTGGAAGAATACATATTTACGAAGCTGGGAGTATGTGCTGCTCTAGCAGAAGACACCAGTTGTGTTCCCAGCACCCACATAGGGCAGCTCACATCCGTCTGTTCCTCCACTTCCAGGGTATCCAATGGCCTCTCTGGTTCCCACAGTTTCCTGAGTATATGAGGTACACATAAACATACAGCCTCATGTATAAAGAAAAAAATACACACACACACACACACACACACACACACACACACATATATCATATATATATACATAACCAATGGGTCAGAGCACAAAACCTAAATGCAGACCCAAATAAGCATGGTTAACTGATTTCCTTTTGACGAAGTAGAAGAAGTAATGAAATGACTAAAACTTTCTCCCTTTACCCCCTTTTAGTAAAAATAGATTTTTTCACATAATAATTCCTTACTACAAATTATCTTCCCTCTAGTCCTCCCAGTTTTCCCCCACACCTTTCCCATATGGATCCACTCCCTTTTTGTTTCTCTCAGAAAATAAATGGGCTTCTAAGGGACTGTAATGTAATATAATGTGATAGACTAACACATAGTAATTGGACAACCTAGACAAACTGAAGGAAAAGAACCCAAGAGGAGGCACAAGAATCAGGGACCCACTCATTCATACACTATGGAATCCCATAAAAACACTAAACTCGAATATATATGTTATATATTCATAATGTGTATATAGTATACACACATGCAAACTGGAATATATATGTTATATATTCATAATGTGTATATATATTCATAGTATACACACACATGCAAACTGGAATATATATGTTATATATTCATAATGTGTATATATATATATTCATAGTATACACACATGCAAACTGGAATATATATGTTATATATTCATAATGTATATATATTCATAGTATATACACATGCAAACTGGAATATATATGTTGTGTATTCATAATGTGTATATATATTCATAGTATACACACATGCAGACTGGAATATATGTGTTATATATTCAATATGTGTATATAGTATACACACATGCAGACTCTGTGCATACTGCTTCCGTCTTTGGGAGTTCATATGAGCTTTGACAATGCTTATTTACAGGTTTTCTCCATCCCTCTGGCTCTTACCTTCTTTGCATCTCCTCTTCTCTGGGCTTCTCTGAGCTTTGTGGGGACTTGATTGAGACATCACATTTAGGGCTGAGAGTTCCAAAGTCTCTTACTTGCTTCATAATGTCGGACACCAGGGCTCTCTATTTGTACCTATCTTATATTCCATCTGCTGCAGAAGAAAGTTTCTCTGATAATGGCAGAAGGTGCTCTTTTTTAGCAAATGGTTCCAGGCAGCTGGTCACCAATGCAGACAGAAATGGAAATGCAGAACTGTGAAGAGTCTCAAAGAGGGTTGGGAGATATGACTCAGTAGGTAAATGCGATTGCTGCCAGTCCTGGTAACCTAAGTCTAATCTCAGGAACCCACTTAGTGGAAGGAGAGAACTGACTCCTGCAAGTTACCGGTTGACTCCACGAGGACACTGTAGCACATGTACACTTGTACTTCCTCTCCCTCCTCCTCCCCTCTCCTCCCATCTCTTCCCTCCTTGACCATCTCCCTCCCCCTCTCTCCACCCCCCTCTCTTGCTTGCTCTCCCACTCAATCACTCTTGCTTTCCCTCTCTCCCTCTTTCTTGCTTTCACCCTTACTTTCTCATTCTCAATCTTTTTCTCTCTAAATAAATAATTTTATGTGAAACCTTTAAAAAAAATTCTTAGAAGATAGCTTAGGTGAAATGCTATGGAAAACTTTCACATATGCTGAAGGCTTTAAATGGAACTCCAAAGACCACTACCTCTGAAAGAAGGGAAAATTTCAGTGAAATTATAATGTTCTGCTATTCCAAAGACTTGCAAGAGAACAATTAAAAAATATTTGCCAAAGTCATGTCTGGTGCACTATTTATGTTAAAAAAAATACATAAAGAACTCATTTTAGTAGTGAAACCACCGAGAAGTCTATTAATAAATTGAGCAAATATCTTAACAGGCACCTTACCAAAAGGAGTAGATAAATGTCAGACAACTAAGTGAAGAGATGCTTTGTCTCATGTGCCATTAGCAAAGGCATAAAGCATAAGCAAGGATGTCACGCCTCCCTCTCCCATCTGGCTGCAATCCAGAGCTCTGACAGTACCGTGTGCTAGCAAGGTCAAGAACCAACAGGAACACTTGCTCACTGCTAGAGGAAATGCGAAGTGGGACAGGGTTGATGGGTTCTTATAAAGCCACTTCTGCTTTGACTATACATCACAGCATCACACTCCTTGGTGATGTACAGAACTAAAAGCCATGCACCCAGGAACCTGTGCATGGACATTTAGAGCAGGATTAGTGATAGTTGTCTAAACCTCGGAGTAAACTAAAATGTTATCCAGTAGGACAAATGAATTTTCAAAGGCTGGTTTATCGGGACAGCAGAATAGTATTCAGCACCAAAAGTAAGTAATGTTTCAATTGTGAAAGCAAAGCAAAGCAACAACAACAACAACAACAACAACAAACTACAAAGGAAACTTAAATAGATATTAAGAGAGAGAGAGAGAGACAGAGACAGAGAGAGACAGAAAGAGACAGAGACAGAGACAGAGAAACAGGGAGAAAGAGAGACAGAGACAGAGACAGAGACAGGGAGTGATTAAAAAAGGCTGAGTAGTATATGATTCTACATGCATGATAGGTAACTTCGACCATGGGGATGGTGAGAGATGGGGACTGGCTGCCAGTTGTTGGTAGGGAAGTGTGATTAGACAGAGACTGATGAGTGCTTAAAGTCAGTGAAACCACTCTTAACTGGTAGCTGCCCATCATTACACATTTTCCTCATACGCATAGACATATTTGATTCTAGGACCAAAGCCTGAGATTAGCTGAAGACTTTGAACAATAAACTTGGGTCAGTATGTGTCTCTCAGTCTTAGCAAAGTATTCGTCACTCAGGAATGCTGGGAATAGTGGAAACGGTGTATGAGGTAGAGAGGGACACACAGGTTGTCTGTACCTTCAGCTCTGTGTTGCTGTGAACCTGAATGTGCTTTGTAAAATCTGTTAAAAAAAATCTAAAAGGCAAACAAATCAACGTGCCTTGGTTGTCTCCTTTTTTATTCAACTAGACCGTATTTTATTTGTTAGGAAGGACTGGAGATCGTCTCTAGGGCATTGCACTGCTGGGCTGGAGCTCTTCTGCTGAGCCTTATCTCAGACCCTAGACAGAATTTCTCTGTTTCTTCTGCTTTCTCTGCTCACTCCTGTATGAATCCATAGTAGGTAGTCATTTTTATTCTAGTACACAGTCTAAATTTCTTATTTTTTCTTCTCTCCACCCCGTTGTCTTCCATCTACACTTACACAAAGTGTTCTTCAGCTATGTTCTTTACCACCCCATTAACTTTAAAAGGATTTCGTCTATAGCATTCACAGTGTTTTACTGTAATTCATTCATTATCACATTTGTTAGTATTGCTTTATTTCTTCTTCTTCTTCTTCATCATCATCATCATCATCATCATCATCATCATCATCATTATTATTATTATTATAGATTAGTGTGTATACATGTGTGCATGTGTGATTTTGTGTAAGTATATCCAAGCCATGGAACCCATTTGGTAGAGCTCATGTGTATTTAGTGGTGCTCATATGCTCTTGTGCTCGTATGCTCATGTGCTTGCCATTTAGAATTGGATAATCCATCAGATGATTATCATGGAGTTAGGTGATTCTCCTTTCTATCGCACCTATTTGTTGTGTATAGCTCTTTTTTACTGGATAGTTTATTTATTTACATTTCAAATGTTACCCCCTTTCCCAGTTTCCCCTCTGGAATCCCATCCCCCACCCCTGCTTCTATGAGGGTGCTCCCCCTCCCACTGCCCTAGCATTCCCCTGCACTGAGCAATCAAGCCTTCACAGGACCAAGGGCCTCATCTCTCACCCACGCCAGACAAGACCATCCTCTGCTACATATACAGCTGGAGCCATGGGTCCCTCCATGTGTACTCTTTGGTTGGTGGTTTAGTCCCTGGGAGTTCTGGGGGGTCTGGTTGGTTGATATTGTTGTTCTTCCTGTGGGGTGGCAAACCCTTGATGCTCCTTCAATCTTTTCTCTAACTCCCCCATTGGGACAGTATTGCTTCATTGTTGCAACTTCTGTTTAAATGTCTTGTTGACTGACTATATTTTTCTTTTACCGGTTGCCTTGTCTCTTTGAAGTATATTTTCTGTTTTCCATTGCTGTAATGAAATTCCTCCAATGAAATCAATTTAGGGAACAAAGGGTTAATTTGGGCTCACAGTTGAAGTTACAGTCCATCACATCAGGAGAGTCAGGAGAATCACCAGAGACTGAGGCAGTTGTTCACATTGTGTCCATACTCAGGATCCCAGCCCAGGGATTGGGGTCTGATCTTCCCACCTTAGTTAGCTTAATCAAATAACCTCCCACATGCAGGCTCAGACATCCATATCCCTGTGGTTCTAGATCTCGAATGAAGCTAAGAGCTGAGTTTAACCATCAGAGTACTCTCTGGTCTTAAATGTCATACTCATACATTAAATACATACATTTCAAATGGTGGTTGATTATACATGTGGGGAAAACTAATGCGGAGAAGAGTATAGAGTGCGATGAACATGAATGACTCATCGATACGGTCCTCTTTGAGGCTACATCTGTGGATGTATAGGCATGAGTCTTGTAGTGACAGTTAAAAGGGGCCACTTCACTGCCTGACCGTGTGAGCACAGAGCATGGTTAAAGGTTCTCCATCTGCCCCCATGGCTTCTGGAGCTTGTTTCTGTTAGAACTGTTCTCATAACTTGTTACTGTATATTCTTTGTTGAATCTCCACTTTCATGACTTCAGGTAGCTACTCAGCACACAGAACATTCATAGTAAGCTTAGGAGTCTGAGTTAAGATGGAGGATTTAAGATTCATTTTCTTTGAGATGCATTTGTTTGCAAATCCTTTAGTTCAGTTTGGTTTTGTTTTTATTTTGGTTAGGTTTTTTTTTTTGGACACTTCTAAAGCATAGACCCTAGGGTCAAACGTGTGTAGATCAGCATGGCCTGAAGCCTTTACCCTCACCTTAGCCCCCTAAGCACTGTGAGAAGGTCATAATGATCAGAAATCAGGTGATAGATACCTCAGCTCTGTTTGCTATATAAGTATCAACAGCTCATCTGTTATCACTCCTTTACAGACTCTCCTTGGTCATTTCTTTCTTTGCGTCAGTGTCACTTTGAGATGAATCAACAGGACGTATCTATAAGAATTTATCTTCTGTGGCTATGAAAAGAAGACTACTTCAGCTCATGTAGCTAATGTCCTACCAGCCATGGACACGGGAGTCTTTGTGGTGCCTTGGGGTAAAGGGCAGTGCTTATAAGAAGTGCTGTAAAACATTTTCCTGTGCTGGATGAAGGCAGCTCGTGTTTGTTGGGGAACAAGAGATGAGGAGCAAAGCAGAGAGTTAGGTCACAGTGATTTTATGTTTTTTTTCCCCCCACAGGAGAGAAGACTCAGAGCACCAGCCATGTTGCTCATCCTCTGAGAGTTTGAATGTGAGTAAATGATATCAGCTCTGAAAGTAGACATTTTCTTTACTGTCACTCCAGCTCTGTCCCCTGGAGTCTCTTGGTTGGACTCATGTCTCTTGAGCTTCAGTCACTCTTAAAGATTTCCTGCCAACCTTTTTAGGAGACTGACATTTTCTGCAGCTCCTCATGCAAAGTCCCTGAGGTACCTCTACGGCAGTAGCCTGGTAGCTAGGTGATTTAAACCCTCATCCAGCACTGGGAGACTCCCGTCTGACATGCCTGCCCCTGAGCCCTCTGTTTTAGCCCAGACAATCAGCCAGCTTGCAAGCTCCCAAGCCTGCACTTCCATTTTCCCTTATAGTTTTCATCTTCTGTCTTTTCAAAACATAGTTTTGGAAAAGTACTCATCCACCTTCTTTTCCCAGTTCCTAACACAAGCCCTCAGCTCCCATCCCAGGCTAAGCTGCTATTCTTTGTACAATATCACTACCCTGAATCCTGTCTGTCACTTTCCTATTAACAGCTGACTTTGACTCAGTGATTACTCTCACATGGTTCAATCACACGTCCTTGATTCAGTAGCATGGCATT
This sequence comes from Montemys delectorum, assembly GCA_019843815.1. Classification (NCBI taxonomy): domain Eukaryota; kingdom Metazoa; phylum Chordata; class Mammalia; order Rodentia; family Muridae; genus Montemys; species Montemys delectorum. Next base: position 20,223 of record JADRCD010196505.1, on the reverse strand, counting down.
ATAAAGGTGGCCATTTAACGGAGATGTTCACCTTTTCCCCAGTTTACACTTGAGGATATGGACACTTCGGTTGTCATTTACCAGATGGCACACAGCCAATAAATGGCAGAGCCAGGATTTGAGTCTGTGTCTGTCTAGCTGTCTAGCTGTCAGCCGTAGGCAGCAAGTGAACACGGGTGGAGATCCTTGAAGAATTGAGAAATCTTGGCATGAGGAAGGTGGGCGTCTGTCCATCACAGCAGATGTCAGAGGCAGGAAATGGAGAATGGGCTTCCTTTGTTTCAGAAGGTGTGCTCGCGAGGAACCATCCTCAGGCTCATTCCCAGTAACAATTTTCCTTTTGTTCTTCTGTACCATGGCTCACCCCCTTCTAGATCATTCTCATCAGCATGAAACAGATCTGATTCCTCCCATGTTAGAAAAGCGAGTGAGTAAGCAATCCTAAGTCTCTCTCCCCATTTCTACCCCACTTCCTACCCTGTTTTCTATCACAGCAATCCTAAGTCACTCTCCCCTTTTCTACCCTACCTCCTACCCTGTCTTCTATCACATTTCTCTGGCCTTTTTGCAGTAAGAGTTGGGTTGAACTTCCATCCCTCTTCCTTGTTGCTCTTCTTGTTACCAGTAACCCCAGATGGGTAACCCCATGGCACATCTGTAGTCCTCACCTTAGGTAGCATTACAACAAAACAAACAAGAGACACAGTTGATTCTATTTTTTTTTTAAATAAAAACTTAAAGAATGATCTTTTCTTAGCTTCTGAAACACGTGTTCTCCTTTGCTACAATCCCTCAACAGCCATTTCCTGAAGAGGATGCTAGGTCTGCTATTGGCAGAGGCCTGTGAGTTAGCTTTGCATTATTGTTTCTCTCTCTGCATTTCTCCTGATGAATTCACTCATGCTGAGTGCACCCAGGTCTATGCCATCCCAGTAGACACACAACCCAAGATATGACATCCCGGTAAGGGTGCAAATCCCTGCTTGGTGGTAAGCCATGCCCAATGATCTTGATAATTTTTGTGCTTGATGAGCTGTCTGGTAGCACAGCTAACCTGAAGACAGCTGATGCCCAAGCCTAGTGCCCACCATGGGCGACACTAACCTGGGTCACACCTGAGTCTCCCAGGCAGAGAAAACTGCGCGGTCTGAGTAGGGTGTGTGTCCCTTTATCACTTCCAGGCTGGTAACAATCTAGCCAAGCTTGAGACTGTCCCAGGGGCATGTAGGCAGTGGTGGAGTTCTAGTGCACGTCAGGAGCCTTCATCTGCGACATGTGGGCTGGGACTAAAAGGCTTTACCTTCTGTTTGTGGCTACTCCCCACTGCAGTGAGCAGAATTCTGAGCTAGATTTGGGACATGTTGCCTATGGGTGGAGACCTTTCTGCTCATCCTTCTGTCCTAGCCAGATCTAAGGAGGAGAGCTAGAGGAAATGAGCAGACTGACTTACATGGTCCCAGTCGCTCAGTCTAGCCTCATGATGGGGTTACCTAATTCTCCCAGGCATGATACTTCACTATGACAGCTTGGTACTGAGTTTAAAGTCTAAAGCCTCGGCTGAATTCCCCCCCCCCCTCTCTCGCTTCCTCTCTCCCCCTCTCTCTTTCTCTCTCACTTGTTCTCTCTCTCCCTCCCTCCCTCTCCATCCTTCCCTCCGCCCCCCTCTCCATTTTGTGAACTTGGAGGAGTGTCCACACGGACAGAACTTTCCCTCCCATCTCTTCATTGTGTCTTTTCTTACTATCACATGAAACCAGGACACGGTAGTCTGTCACGTGTCTTCTTTGGGTATTAGGAGGGTGGGCACAGATAATCAAAATTTGTGTGCCCATGGGAAGTTGGTTGCTAGGGGGTTCTTATTTAGCTGCTGTCTTGCTCTGTGATCTTTCAACTGGGATTCTCAGTCCAACCAAAAGTACCCCGAATACAGCTCAGAAGAAACCCGGAACAGTGTGTTTACCTAGAAAAGCCTCGCCGACTCAGTCAATGAACGTTTGTCGAATGCTTGTACGGCAGATGCTATTTTAGGAGCCAGGACTGCAGACATGAACAAGAGAGTCCTTGCCCACAAGTCACTTTCATTCTGGCACAGAATGTGAACCAAAACACTAACAAAAAACTACTGGATTGCTCAGGAGACAAGTAGAGAGGAAAAGGGAACAGCAGTTTGTGGTAACAGAGAGGGACAGGGCTACCTCTAGTTTTATAAAATATATGCTGGAAGGGTTGAGCAGAAATCTACAGAGAGGGTGGGTTTTAGCTATTCCAACACACCGTGAAGAGAGATAAATGGTTTCGACAAGGGAAAAAGATGGCAATTATTACATCATTATTAATATTTTGAGAGAGTTACATATGAGTATTTAAGGACTGGGCATCTTCAAACAACAGCCAGTAACATTAGAATTTTGTTGTTGTTTTGTTTTGTGTTTTTGTTTGTTTTGTTTTTAATTTAAAGGTATTATTGCACATTCTGTGACTAATACAAAGGCAGTTGGCAAAGGTCAGAGCAGAGGGCTCGGATTCGGACAACTTGAGGCCAGGCCAGCTAGTCATCCTTTACAAGCTGTGTGGGATCAGGTAAGCCATTCTGCCTCGAGTACCAAATTTAAGCTACAATTGCTGCAGAGCTCGTGCTGTTTGAAAGTGCCCACACAGGGCACTTTCAGGTAGTGATGGCATTGCTTCCTGTTTAGAAAGAAGTCAGTCTATCGTATATGTGTTTTTTTTTTCCCCCTTTCCATTGCTCAGGTTCCCTGTATGAGCACTTTGAGTACGCATTCTGCAAGGCATAGCTCTGTACTCTCAGATTGCAGCTGCAACTACTGCTGGCAGTGAGGCTGCCAATCAGATTGGAGTGCCTTTCCTTTGTGGATAATCCACCCTCTAACCAGCACCTCGCTGGTTGTGTTTTGTGGTGTTTTCAGTTGAACCCAGAGCCTCCTGCATCGGAGTCAAGGGCTCTACTGCTGAGATTCATTTTGGTCCTAACAAATACTTTATATAACTTTTTGAGTAGAGTTAGTCTGTTGTTGTAAAATGAAAAATTGTATGTAAATAAGATAAACAACCTTCAGAGAAAGCAGTGTCTTAATTTTTTCATATAAAATGTGATTAACTTTGATTATGTTTTTATCGAAGAGGCGTGTAGGAAGATTAAAATTTCACACAACCCAGCAGAAAGCACACTGAGGTGATTAGCAGACTGCACATGCTAAGCCAGAGGAGATCTCCTTCCTTCCTGTTATTGAAAGGACCCGTGCACTGGTGCAGACTTCTCATTGTGGCTGTTTCGGGTGTATTTCCTAAGTTGGAAAGGATGCTTATGGTAATTTTGGGCTTTGAGTATGAGCACCGCCCATGTAAGCAGAGCTACTCTGATCTTTTCCTTACCTGTCCAGTTTTTACCAGGACAGTGGGGAGATCTCATTAACTGTAGTCTATAGAGCTCATTGAAATTGTCTGCGCTGATGGGAAATGTGAGGGTCTTTGAACAGTTATTTTCTTCTCATGAACCCTCTGTTTTGCCCATATTTCTTCTACCTTATTCTCTCCAAAGTAACAGATGACTAGCAATGTCAATGATATTCTCGTACATTGTCATCACAGACTGAAGCACCTTTGCTTATCCATCTCTTGTCACCTAGACAGTTGATAATTTCTCACAGATGTGTGGTTTTTCATAGATTCTGAAAGCAACGCGTTTGTTCATCGTGGACACTCACGGTGGTACAGCCCCAGTTTGATCCTTCTTAGTGGATGTTTGCATTGTTTGTATTTTTATGAAGAAATTTAGAATATGCATTTGATGAAATTTAACAAGTTTTGCCTCCCTAACATGTCCTTTATGTTCATTGTTTAGGAGGTTTTCCTTTTTCTCCATGTAAAGTGAAGAAAAAAAATCCAGTGTTTCTCAACTGTATTGCTATTCCTATTTAGGTATCTTATCTAGGTGAATAGTTATTTTTCTTTGACATAAGATAAAGATCAATTATTATCACCCCCCACATATTTTTCTGAGTACTTTTCTTTGCTGGTCATTCTTTTTTCAGATTTATTCATATTGTTTTGTGCCATGTTTCTTTGTATAAGTGGTTCTGATATTATCCTGACATTTCTCTACTTACCATCTGATTTTCTTAATTTTTAAGTCTTTATAAAAGTTTTTATAGGTAGTAAGCATAGTGTTTCTTGGCAAATATTTTAACTTATTTGATATATTTTTGTCCTTACCTTTTCATGCAGATTTTAGAATGATCCTTAGAAGATTTCTCTGAGATTTTGTATGTGGTTTGTCTATTAATTAACAAATTGACATCTTCATTTTATTGAATGTTCCCATTCAGAATATCACATGCATCCTAAATTAATAGAGAGATAAACTAAAGAACAGGGGAAAGAATCCTTAAATTGATCAACTCATATATGGGAAAGTGAATTTTTGGCAAATGAAGAATACATGATCTTCTCCATACAATCATGGAAAAATTCTTGCCATGTGAACAAAAGGATTTTCATATAGTTTTATACCATATACAAAAGAATCCAGAATAGGTCATAGATATACAAGTTAAACCTTTAAAATCTCTAGAGAAGAACACAGGAGAAAAAGATTCTCATCTTCAATTTGAAAAGATGGGACAACAAAATATCGTCCTCAAGTGAATGAACTGGTAAATCTATTTCATCTATATGTATGTTAAAGTTTTAAGTTGTCCTGAAGTATATACACTGTGCCATATCCTATGCCTTAGAGGGGTCAGGAACATAGACCCTAAGAATTCCATTCCTAGGTTATCACATGCCCTTTGAAAGTATCTTTTTCTGACACGAGTGACCATCTTGCATAGCGATTCATTTTTCATGTTTCACCTAATGCTCTGCTCTGTTAACTTGGGTATTCCCTGTTAACCACTCACCCTGTATGTCCTGAATGCAGGCTTGCATAGAGTGCTGTAATCCTACAGTTGTGGTTTCTTTCAGGCTGATCCTGGGACTGTGAGATGGAGAGTGAATATAGGGAAATGCTGTTGTTGACCGGCCTGGACCACATCACGGAGGAAGAACTGAAACGCTTCAAGTACTTTGCCTTGACTGAGTTTAAGATTGCCAGGAGCACACTCAACACTGCAGACAGGACAGAGTTAGCTGACCAGCTGATCCAAAGTGCAGGTGCTGCGTCTGCAGTGACGAAGGCCATTAGTATTTTCCAGAAGTTGAATTATATGAATATTGCAAATGCTCTTGAAGAGAAAAAGAAAGAAGGTGCGTAGAAGTGCCCCCCTTTAATGATATGAGAGAAATGAAGCCCTTCTACATTGCATGATAGGAAATTAATTCTTCTTAATCACCAGGCCCTTTGTCTCCCTAAGCAACACGTTACAAATCCCTTAGCCATGTCTGATGCCAGTAGTCAGGGCTGCCACCATTGTCTCTCTCTTCACCAGACTCTGTCTCCAATCTACTTGCAGAAACTGTATGTCAGTGTGAGTGGCCAAGGTCCCATTACACAATACTTAAGGTTTTCACGCTTTGCTAAAGGCTTGGCTGTAACATTAAGAAAACACAGCCTTGAACAGACAAACCAGAGGACTGTTTAGCTTTGCCATGGACTATCCACCTCTGCACTGAGCCATCCTGCCATGGTCGCAGTCGGTCGTTTTTTAGGAAGCCTTTGTGCTTCTACTCCATGGAGTTTCTAGTCCTTCATTTAGCTCCAGTAGAGATGATATTATGAATTCCCAGGACACAAAGCACATGTTTGCATTCAGTAAACTACCTCCCAATTTTCACCAATTATATGCATGTTGTTAAGTTCCCAATTGCTCCCTAAGAGCAAGTGGTGTGTCCTTTATGTTCAAATGGCTAATAAGAGCCTACAAAAGAATACCTCATCAAGGGAATTCCTAAAATGAGAGATTCCAAAGGCAGTAGTTTAGGGGCGCTGTGTAATACAGAAGCTGTAAAATGTTAACTGCTTGCAGAGGAGATGTGCGTGATGCAGCAGGAGGGACTTTGTTTCCCAAGGGTTATTTCTATCTCATTTAAATGATGAAGTAAGGGTAAAAATCACATACCGATATTATGTGACTTTGAGGAACTTAGAGCAAGGCCTGATCATGATTACTTAAAGAGTGGCTGTGCCAGGGCCAATAAGTGGGAGAGGGTGGAGTGGCAGGCATGGGGAGGGGGGAGGCAAAAGGAGTTTGTTCTTGTTGTTTTTGTTTGTTTGTTTGTTTTTTGGAAAGGAACCTGGGAAAGGGAAAATTTACATGTAAATAAAGAAAATATCTAAAAAAAAATAAATAAATCTTAAAAAGAAAAGAGGAAAAAAAAAAGAGTGGCTGACATTGGACAGAAAGTGTAGTTTTTATATATGGCCACGCAGTGGCAGTATGAACACATCATTGCTCCAGTCACTGCTGTTCATCTACTGGCAACCCAACTGAGCAAGTCTGATAGCATCTTTTAGTTTTTTCCCCCCTGAAATGAACTCTTATTCATGATTTTTTTTTCCTGGACAGGATAATATAAAATCCCATTACTTAAAAATTTCCCCTCCATTTTACTGTTGTAATAATGGTGGGATTTTATCCACTTGATTAGCTCAAAAGTTCTACTTTGAGACCTGGTTGAAAACTCAGGAGTGACTGTTGATCTAGAACTCACTTTAGTTGCTTTGCAGCTTGGAAATGCTACTTGAAGTCCTCTTCAAGCCTGCTTCAACCGCAGCTGTGTCGGTGATGCCAGTGGCTATCGCTGCTACGCTGCTATGGTAGAACATTGATCTCTGGGTTGTTTCCCAGAAGTTTCACCTCGTATTTCTTCTGGTAAATGTCCAGCATGTCATGACCTTGCCTCATAAAAAGTGAAAGATATTTGAACAAATTAAACAGTGCCATTAAAGAATGATGACAGGGTCCCGACCTTTAGTTGAGGCTTGAGCAAGAGAACAGGTGAAAAATTATGAGGGCTAAGAAGTAAGGCAAAGCCAAGCAAATGTAAGCAGATTCTCTAACTGTAATGATCTTAGATAGATGAAAAGTATGCATTGAACTATTAAATAAAACGAGAGGTATCTAGTAGGAAGAGGACTGTTCCAAATGTTTCCACACAACACCGTGAATGCTATTCTATAAAAAGGTCAATGTGATTGATAGGATGGAATGGAGTGACATGTCTGTCCCCTTGGGCTCCATTCACCTCTCCTGTACTATCAATAGAGACTGGATGTTCTGGTGTGCACGTTTATCCAAAAAATAAAGAAAATTTTCATAGAACTAACCATTGGAAGATCAGTTGAACTTCTTGCAAGCATGTTTAGTCATTTTGCTATTCACAGGCCACTATCATTTCCAAAGTTTATGCACTAAAACAGCACAATGGAATTAAAATGTGCCAAAAAAAATCTAGGAAGTTTATAGTTTGCATTGGGCTTCATTTAGAGCTGTCCTGGGCACATGTGATGCACAGATCATAGATTAGACATGTCTACAAGAACAAAGGCCTGGCTTGGCAGTGGTGGTGCATGCTTTTAATCCCAGCACTTGGGAGGCAGAGGCAGGCGGATTTCTGAGTTCGAAGCCAGCCTAGTCTACAGAGTGAGTTCCAGGACAGCCAGGGCTACACAGAGAAACCCTGTCTCACCCCCCACCCCTCAAAATAAAAATAAAAATAAAAAATAATAAAAGTCCCTATAGGATTCCTGACCAAGACTCAGTTCCTTTCTGTTGTCTGAAATAGAGTGACAGACTACTTATTATGCGACTACTGTTAGTCATATACATGAAATGAGTTGATTTCTAACAAAATTAAATCCATGAACATCCCCGACTGGTTCAGATTCTGTGAGAAACCACATCTAAAAAGGTTCTTATCACATCTTTACCTATAAGTCCTTTAAATAATTGCACACTGACCATATTAATAGATGGTCACTTAAAAATCAGGACAAGAAGTTTCCTTTTCAGAATAAAATAAAGGATTGGTATGTACACATTTGAGGAAGAGAAAGCAGTAACGTTTTTGGGTCTTGGCTCTACTTCTCTTTCACTCCCTCTTCACACCCACCCCCCCCTTATTCTTACCCCAGGCTGTGCTATGCATATGTCAGTTGGTATCAATTTCAAGGAAACACCTTATTCTCAAGTTCTCTGATTGGACCAAGCTGCTCTTCTACTACATTGCATGGTTTAGTAAGGTCACTCACTGGGCTTAGCAGACCAACAGAGCCACTGGCTAGAGTCTTTGATCATCTCTGATTAAGAAAGTTTGCAGATATAGGTCCTAAATGAGTAGCATTGCTCCTTAGATTCTCTGTTTGTGCATGGCTATAGATTGGGTTCATAGAACGGGAGGGATGCTGCTGCTGGGCCACTTGGAATGGACATGGCCTGAGACTACACACACACACACAGACACACAGACACACACAGACACACACACACACACACACACACACCTCACATGCATACTCGCACACCGCACGCAGAGACACACACACCACACCACATATCCATATATAAAGTAAAATCGCAGACTTTCCCCTCATATTGAACCACAGCCTAGGCTCAAAACTCATCCCAGTCCCATCATGTCTTGGTCCCTAGGTCTGAGGGCAGATGATTCCTTTCAAAGACATTTGTGTGGATGAGATTGGCTATGATCTTCAGGAAGCCTGACACAATGCTCTGAGGCTGGGTGGCGCCAGCATTCCACAGTGGAGGTCAGGCAGACTCGGATGCTGTGCTCCACACATGTGCCTATGTGTATAGCCTCATCCAGCAAGTCTCAAGCCTCTTACAGAGTAGTAAGACAAGTGGAAAGTCCGCTAGGACTCAAAGCTAACAGATCTGTTGTGTGAGCCTCCTAAAGGTGCTATTGGATATTCTCTTTGACTGGGTGACTCCACAAGGCAGACCACATATTGGTCACAGAAAGACCCACTTCATTTTGTTTCTTTCTAATTGACTCCCCCTTATTCTAGCCTTGCCAATGTACTCAATATCTCTCATGGGACAAGATGAGAGTGAGCCTTCGTTAGGGTACATAATGCTGGGGTGCCACATGCACACTCCCTGCCCTTCATCCTCACCATAAGAAGTGTAGGGCCATGAGAATCTCTCTACATGGTACTGTCCCATTTGGAGAGGGAGATGACACAGTTAAAATGAAAACATTCCTCTCAACCTCAAGTCTTAAGAGTTTAGCTGGCACTTCTGTTACCTTCTGAGATTTTCCCTAATGTGCTTTGTCTGTGGATAGTCTTGTGTTGTAGTCTTGCGAGGACCTGAAGATGGGAAACTCCTAATCCATCACCCGGCTATTGTCTCCCTTCTAATTTTATTCTTGAAAGTTAATGATACTTTAATGATATTCTAATTAACATTAGAATTCTAATGAGAACTCTAATTCTCAGCCATGCTTACTCATACATTTTAATGTGTCTGTTCTTTGTTTCTTCTTCTCTTCTTCTTCTTCTTCTTCTTCTTCTTCTTCTTCTTCTTCTTCTTCTCCTCCTCCTCCTCCTCCTCCTCCTCCTCCTCCTCCTCCTCCTCCT
>JADRCD010196504.1:572-25641 GCA_019843815.1 Montemys delectorum | reverse complement strand
ATTTAGTAGAGTTTAAAATCTTGGCTCTTACTGTGGTACGAGCCCAAGATTTTAAACTCTACTAAATACGAAACAAACAAAAGGATTTTATATATTTATGTTCATTTAAGAAAATACCAGTAGTGATGTATTATTTTGAAGTATACAGTTAAATGTTTGGAGTTATTTAAAATTTATATTGAGAAAAATGTATTTTGACTATTGCTATAGACAAGCATCTACATAAGACTGTTAAATTGATTGTTGTTTTATATCAAACAACAATTTAATACTTATTTGCATTGTTATAATATCTTATACACTTTAAGGAATATGACAAAAAAGATATTGTAGGGGGGTCTCTGGGAGGCATGGGGGTACAAAAGGGAAACAAGAATGTGATTTAATTCTATTTACTTAAAATATGTTTTTAAATGTTAACGAATTCAGATAAATTGAAATCATGTAACTTTTCTCATCATAATGCAATAAAAGTTTAAAAAAATACAAAAAAAAAAAAAAAAAGAAAAAGATAGAGTGGTTTGTTTCCTGAGTAACTTCCCTTGAAGAAAACCAATTTTTTATATGCTTGTCTGCATGTGAATTGAACACAGAGAGAGAAGGTAAACAGTTACTGATAGTTTCATGAGTTTCATGGTTGCTTTGCTAAATTAAGTATTTTACAAAAATATTCTTTGGTAAATTGTTGTTGGAGTCCCTCTATAGTTTAAAAATTATTGTGCACTATAGATGGCACTTGTTATTCTGGGTTGTCAAAGATCCTGAGCTTAAATTACAGGCTTTACAAAGGTTTATTACCAAGTTATTTAAAATAATTTTAATATAGTAATACCACATTGATATATTTTCTTTTTAGGGAAAAATTCACACATTTAAAAAATAGGGGAGAATAACAATATCTTATATTTGCAAGTTAGTTTTTGTCTTCATCAAAGGATTATTTTCAGGGTGCTTCTTTTACAACCTGTCACAATGCAATCTTTTGATCAAATATATGGAACATACCTGGTATCACAAATAAACTACTTGAGAAAATGTGGATTGTATTGAAAAGCTTTTGGAAAGTAATTGGATATTTTTCTTTGATGTTATCATCAAATTCAGCAAGCCAGTTCCTTAAAACCAGTTTTTATATCAATCAGAAACCAAATAAATTTACTCTCTGTTTTTAGTATATTTAAATTTGGTAGTTCTAAGAGATCTTTTCCTAGGTATGCGTTATAGGGGAGAATGAGACATTTATTCAGGTGTTTTGATTGTTCTGCCACTTATGGTCTCCCAGTCTTGACACACTTAGTCTGATAATAGCAAAAAGCAGACTGACTGTGGTTATCCTCAATCTCAAATATCTTCATTATTTAATAATCTAATATAAATTCATTTCAATAAATTAACTTTAATATTTAATATTTGGATACCATTGGCCTCATGGAAGTGGAGGTGAGTTCTCTAAAATTCTAATTTTTACTTAAATTTTCAAATACGAAATCAGCAAAACATGAGACAGGCTGTCCCTTGAGTTGCCTCAGCTCTGTTTGGTACTTTGCACCTCCTTCATCTCTTTCAGGTAAAAATGGTGTCCTACTGAAAAATTAAGTCAGCTAATTGCAGCTTCAGTTAAAATCACACAGACAATTTTCTTCAAAGCCACCACTGTGCTTTCACGTGGGGCAGAATGTCTTATGTATATTTCCATTTGATCACACCTGGTATGAAAATGACTTACCAGTATATTGATAACAAGCAAAGTCAAATATTTTATTAGTTCATACCAGCCAGTCTTGGGGGAACATAGATGCCAGTCCTAAGCACTGGGCAGTGAGGGTGGCAGGGATTTCTAAGGTGCCTATGCAGCTTTGTCTGCCCTGCCTGGAATGGCTTTACCAACACTGTGTTTCATCTCAAGGGTACACAGTCAAGTCTTGTCGGCCTCTGGGCTTCCAAGGACCACAAACTGAGAACTGCTGCTTTTAAACATTTTTCCTGTATTTATTACTTTACTAAAGACTGATTTTTTTTCTCAGTATGTGTAGTAGCATGAATGAGAATGGCCCTCATACCCGTAGCCTCATATATTTGCATGCTTAGTCTCTAGTTGAAGAACTGTTTGGAAAGATTAGGATGTGTGTCCTTGTTGGAGCTTCCTTTTTTCTTCCCCCAAATAAAAAAAATTAGAAGACAACCCAGCATGGAGTTGACATTTTTTGACATCATTGCAATCATATTAAGTAGAGAAGAGACCCCCAAATCTTGCAGACTACAGATCCTGGGAGGATCTGGGTCTTCATTTGAGTTTAGGGTGTCCCATCTCATGATTCCCCCATTTCTCCATTGATCTAAAGGTATCTATATGACTCTCCTATGGCAGAGATTGTCTCTGTTTCTATCTTGAATAGCTGTGGTAGGAGCCCTGCCTTGGTATTCCAGCACATATTCAGTTACAGTAGGGTTTCTGCCTGCCAAGCAGTAGTAAGGGATTGATGTTGGTTTCTCAAGGTAAGAGTGGACTCCATATTTCCCTCCACTCCTTTCAGTGCAATGGGGAGAGAAATCCTGTTCATGTGAGAGGAAATGGACTATTTTTCAGGGAAATGGAAACTTATTGCTAGACATAAACAACAACAACAACAAAAAGGAATCTAATTGTATATTCCTGGGGTGGGGGAGTCATAAGAAAAACTCAAACTGAGTTATTGTGTTCTGCCTTCTTTCATCCTGAGGGTCCATTGTTCCACAACCAATAATTATGTTGTTTAAGAAAATTATTATGGAATAAAATAATCTACTTGTTTTACACATCACTTTTAAAAACTCCAATAGTTCTGAGTAAAATGGTATTTTGTGTGATTGTACTGTAAACAGTTATAAACTTTTATTAATAAATATGAAATGATAGGTAATTTGAGAAAGGGAGTCTTTATTTCACAATAGAAAAAATCTTTATTCTCATTAAATAAACTTTATATTATGTTAAGGGGTAAATAATCAAAATGATATAGGGTTTATTTCTTAATAGAGCCTGAATTAATTTTCATATTTTTAAAATGAATTTCCCAACACATACTGACTAGGGTGCTGGTAGGTAGCTTTCAGATGTTTCCTATCAATTTTAGAAGAAAGGTTCATCACAAAATTAAGAAGAAAAACTGTATCTAGCTAAATGTATGTACTATTTTATGTTTATCCTTTTTGTGAAGATGTTTGACTTTTTAATTTCATGAAATAAATATTTTTTGGTTACCATGACTTCTTTGCAACTTGAGAGAAGAGTCTTTGAACTTCAGACTCTATTCATATTTCTGGAAATATGAAAAGTCTTCCCTGCTTACCTCTGTGTAGATCTTTTTGCTGTGCAATGGTTTATAGAGAAGCTGAATTCCTGCCTTGTAGAAAGTCTCCTAAAAGCATTTGCCAATCAGATCCAGATCAAAGGGGGGTGATTTAGTCCATTATTAATGTGGAAGACCAGTAGCTGAAGGAGTGGAACATGCAAACAATTCCAAAAGAGGACCCTGTCCCCACACCAGGTTCTGCTCTTCACTGGATGGTTATTTGTATAGCTAAGCAAAGGCTCTTGGTGACTGGGTAGTATCCCACTGCTGGTAGTATCCCACACTGAGCCAAGGTGAAATCTGAGATGTGAGAGAAGCACAGAAATACAGCCTGCTTTTAACAACCCTGTATAAAGAGAATGTCTCTCCAGATCAGCTGTGAACTCTATCACATCCTTCCCAGACACATCCCTGCCTTGGGAGGGATATCACAGGCAGTACCAGGGGAATCCTTTAATGTTGCTGCTAAAATAGCACCTACTGTTGTGAATGAATTCCTCTGTAAATGTTAGCTGTCATATTAGACCATTTACTTCATGGACGGGTCTTGTTAGCTTAGTTGACTAAATATGTGACCTAGGAGACCTTAAAAAAAATCCCAACTCTCTTGAGTCTAAATTTGGCTTACTGTTCTGAAAACCTGTGCTTTTTCTGCATTCTTAAAGTCTTTGAATATGCCATTGTATTGGATTTTAATTTGCTTGTTATATACCAAGAGAAATGTACCTCAATTTGCTATTTTGAGTTATATCATAAACTGAGAAGAAACAGAACCCTAGGTAAAGAAAAAAAAACTTTAACTTTTCTTAAAATTAAAGTATAATTACATTATTTCTGTTTTCCCTTTCCTTCCTCTTATCCTTCCTCATATCATATATAAATATATAAATACAACTTGTTCAGTCAGTCTACTGGTACTTGAATGTGTATGTATTCAGAGATGACCCATTGGTATTCAATGTTAGGGGACTCATCCCTGAAGAGGACTATTCTTCTTGCTATCAGCATTCCTTAGTTGCCTTTAGTTCCTTGTCTATGGGTGAAAAACCTGTGATATTCCTCTTTCCATTTTGATCTGGTGGTAGTATATATCTACAGGTCTTGTTTAGGCATCTTACAATGAACAGACATCAATAGGAACTTCTCAAAAAAAGGTTAAGTGGTGCTTTGACTTGATTCATTTTGCAGTTTGTCACCTACTTCAATTACTAAAATGTTGAGGATCTATCCTTGCAGTTCTGTGTTCTCAGGATTTAGAGTTATGTATCTTCAAATGGACATGAGGGCTGTACTCTTATATAAGCAATGGCTTCTGATTGGCATCTTTTGTCTCCTTTTCTCCACAAATGACAAGAAGGAAGACTAATTGTTACTTTAGAAACCCTTGGTGCCACCTATCCAGCAATGAAGGGGTGAAGGAAATGAGTATAATATCAGAAGATGCCAGGCAATGTTCTTGGCTGCTTTGAGGTATTCTGTGAGCTGATTTTGATCATAAATCCACAGGAGACTTCAGCTGAGAGACATGTGACTATGGATCAAACCACACAGAGACAAGGAATGTGACCAAATCATCAAAAGCTGTTCACTGAGAGTGGCATGTATGCAATAAAAACAATATAAGAAGAGGATGAGAGCATCAGCTGTGCTTCTAGGAAGTTCAAAGCTCCTAGGCATCCTGGAGGAACCAATTCTACAAATATACAGGATGAAACATGTCTGGACAAGGCAGAAGTAGATGACTATGCCAAGTGGATGAAGGATGAGATGTGTCATCAAGATCTCCCTTTAAAGAGCACACAGCTGCATGTTCTAGCAACTATGAACAGCAGACAGCCTTCATCTGCCAGCTCCTGCTCCTGCAGTGTAGAGTATGGTAGCCTTTCCTGGAGTGCCTCACAGTGTGACTGCTGGCTACCCTTAATGAACCAACTCTGCCCAGAGGAGTCACTTCCAATGTACACTTGGCTGACCCAGGCTCTTCAGCTTCTCCACTTGTTTAATGCTCATTCCATCCATTTCCTTTCATGAGTGTAGATTCCTAGTGAGTATTTGTTAGCCAGCTTTTTCTTAGCTAATTCAAGTTAAGAATCTAACATCAGCAGTCAATGGTGTTGCCCATTAGTAGTAGCCTGACTCTCTGTTCAAGTGTGAATGTCTATGGAAAAGCATTATCACTGCCACAGATACCAAACCCTCTCTCAGATTAACTACTTTTGAACCCCTCTTTTTTATATATCAGAAAAAAAGTCATATAGTATTTGTAAACTATTATTAGAGTTCTGATTGATAAGTTGGCTGAATTTTAAATCACAACTATCTTCCCATAAGTTTAATATTTTCTATTGTACCATGGATAGGCACGCTTCTATAAAAAGCATGTTATAAAATATTTTAGGTTTCGTTAACCAAAGGTCTATGTTCCAATTTCTCTACTCAGCAGTTGGAAGAAGGAGAAGATACAGTAACAGCACTCAACTCTGTTTACACTATAGGTAGCAGGTGGATTTTGCTTCTCACTCTAATTCTTCAGTAGGTACCTAAGGACCTTGAGGGACTCAGCCAGCCACAGGAGAATATCTTCATAAGTAGAGCTTGCTGTCTGTTCAGGCAGGGACAAGATGCAACCATGGGCTATAAAATGAATAACCCAGTACTGATTAATATTTGCTTGTTCCCAGCTCTGTAGGAGCTCTCTGAAGTAACTGATTCATGTATAAGAGTCATTACTGATGAGGTGGGTTAGTGGGGCTCTGAAATAGATGTTGAATTAGGGTGACAGCATAGGGTATACTGTGAGTTGATTCTGAGACATAGATTAGACCCTTGCTCTTCTCCCTGCTAGTTGTGTGACATTGGGAAGTGAATTGCTTACTTTTAATTGTGTAATAGAATGTGTAAAACCACATAAGGAAGGGTTTATTGTTGTTCAGAAGCTGGGGCTACAGGACATCACAGTAGGAAAGCCTGGTGGAGTGTGAGTCACTGGACTCACCATCTCTACAGTCAGGCAGTAGATGAGCACGTAGCTTCTGTAGTCATAGGCACATCATTTCCACAATCAGGGAGCAGGTGAATACATAGCTTCTGCAGTGAGAGAGCTGATGGGCACATTGCCTCCATAGTCAGGGCACAGGTGGACATATTGCTTGTATAGTCATAGAGCAGATAGATATATTATTTCTACAGTCAGAGAGCTGATAGGCACAATGCTTCCACAGTTAGAATGTTGGTGGGTGCATAGCTTCTGCAGTCATGGGCACATAGTCTTCACAGTCAGAGAGCTGGTGAGCACATATCTGTAGGCAAATTTTTTTCTCAACCTACATTATTAAGTGTTCATCCTCTCCTGTAGCCTACCTCCCACTAGAGGTAGTGGAAGAAAAAAGTTATTAGGATACAGGGGAGTAGGCCTGTTTAGAAATAGTGCTTTCTGGGAGTGAGTACCATATTCATTGTCAGGATATCAGCAGTGCAGTCCAGTAGCAAACACCAAATACTAACTAGCAGCTGCAGTTCAGTTTTCTTGGCAGACACCATACACAAACCAGGAAGGGCAATTCAATCCAGAAGAAATTTCAAGGCTCACCAACCAGTCTGTGACCACTGCAGAAGCAGCAATAAGCCACAGAAACCTCAAGAGAAGTTCTTTGGTGAGCTTCTTTGGTGTTACTACAAGTAGAGCTCAGTAACACAATGTGAGGGGACTCAATACATGTGTGTTATTAGTGAAGAATAACAAGGTGGAACAAAGCAAACCAATGCTTGAGCTCCCACTGTCTGTGAGGTCATAATTACATTCTTTCTGAATACTGTGCATCCTTTCATGTGTTTGTTACAGCAAAACAAAGGATTTTCACCTGTGTCTACTTTACAAAACATCCTATCACCTGTGTGACCCATCAAAACATCATTTGACATAACTGACTTTCCAGTGAAACTAGAAGTTTCCACTTCCTGTAGCTTCTGCAGTCAGGGTGCTAGTGGACACACAGTTTTCACAGTCAGGGGGCAGACAGGTGACTGCTTCTACTCTACTTCATTAGTCATGGTCCTGGTCCATGGAATTGTGCAGTGCACAATCGAGGCAGATCTTCCCTCCTCATTAAGCTTCTCTGGAAACACTTTGCATGTTGTAAAATTTTGCTGAAGAACTTAAAAAGACACAAGTAAATTAAGAAATACCTCATGATTGTGCATTGTGAAAATCATAAATGTAAAATATACCTTCTTCAAAAACAGTCTCTATGCAAATAAAATCCAATTCTGATTAAAACCTTTATAGAATATGTTTAGATCAATATATGCATCCAAAGAGTTCTTATCTGAAACCTGTCATCCAGAAGCTTCCAAAGTTTTATAGTGATATCATCCCCAGAGCTTCTATAGAACATCCAATTCATATAAGATAGATAGATGATAGATAGATAGAGAGATAGATAGATAGATAGATAGATATGTTAATTTCATCTTATTTCTTAGTCTATGGAGTACTTCACATAATTTTGTTAGAAGACAGTGAACATCTTTCAGCATTTAACAGTAGTTTGTTTAAGCTTTTATCTGTTACCTGTTCTTTCAAATATATAACCAGTATCTTGACATTTTTGCCTTCAGCCCTAAAATATAACTTCAAGAGTAGAAAATTATTATAAATTCTACAAAACAGAAAAATGCATGAAGGTAAATGTCTTTAAGTAAGAACATATAATGTTGGCTGGAATTAACTGCTTAAAAGGGTTTATCACATGTATGCTTATAAGCTATGCAGTTAACAAAAGGTTGGTAGAATGGACAGAGGGCCTTTAAATATGTTTCAGAGGTGGCACTGTACTTAGGAAAATAGGTTGATATGGAAGACTTGAGCATCATCCACCATTCAGAGTTTGATCTGAATCACAGAAACAGATTGCTACAGCAATCTGTATAATACTTTTGCTACTTCACATGTTGTAAAATTTTGCTGAAGAACTTAAAAAGACACAAATAAATTAAGAAATACCTCATGATTGTTCATTGTGAAAATCATAGATGTAAAATATACCTTCTTCAAAAACAGTCTGTATGTAAATAAAATCCAATTCTGATTAAAACATTTATAGAATATGTTTAGAGGAATAGAATAAAAACCTTAAAATTGTTATATACCCACAAAAGATCCCATATAGGAAAAATAATTTCAAGGGAAAAGTAAAGCAGGATCTGAGGCCGGTGCCCTAAGCAGATCTTGGGCGCAAATTCTGCAGCCAGGCCCACAACACCCAGAGGAAGCTCCACTCCCAGGCGCTCTAACACACTCAGGATCAGAGGATCAGAGGTGAGGAGGACACAACATCTGTCCCAACACTGGGAGTAACTGGGACTAGTGGGACCCAGGCATGCAGGAACTTCGCCAGCCCAGTGGCACAGGTTGCTTCCAGTCTGTTTGGGCCAGTGCCCTAAGCAGACCTTGGGCGCAAATTCTGCAGCCAGTCCCACAACACCCAGAGGAAGCTCCACTCCCAGGCATTCTGACACACCCAGGATCACAGATGTCTGTTTAGGCTAGTGCCCTGGGCAGACCTTGGGCTCAAACTCTGCAGCAAGTCCCATAATTCCCAGAGGAAGCGGTACTCCCAGGCTCTCTAATTAGCCTAGGATCACAGAATCCCAGAACCACAGGATCACAGAGATAGCTTGACTCTAAGGAGTTCTGACATAACCAGGATCACAGGAAGAACAGACCCCACTCTGATTTAGCAAAGGCAGGTAGCACTAGAGATAATCAGATGGCCAGGGAGGGGGGTGCGGGGGAGGGGGGAAGGAAGCTTAAGAACAGAAGCAACAGAAACCAAGGTTACTTGGCATCATCAGAATCCAATTCTCCCACCATAGCAAGTCCTGGACACACCGGAAAAGCAAGATACATCTAAAATCACTTCTCATGATGATGCTAGAGGACATTAAGAAGGACATAAATAACTCCCTTAAAGAAATACAAAAGAACACAGGTAAACAGCTAGAAGCCCTTAGACAGGAAACACAAAAATTTCTGAAAGAACTACAGGAAAACACAATCAAACAGGTGAAGGAAATGAACAAAACCATCCAGGATCTAAAAATAGAAATAGAAACAATAAAGAAATCACAAAGGGAGACAACCATGGAGATAGAAAACCTAGAAAAGAGATCAGGAGTCATAGACGCAAGCATCCCCAACAAACTACAAGAGATAGAAGAGAGAATCTCGGGAGCAGAAGATACCATAGAAAACATTGATGTAACAGTCAAAGAAAATGCAAAATGCAAAAAGCTCCTAACCAAAAACATCCAGGAAATCCAGGTCACAATGAGAAGACCAAACCTAAGGATGATAGGTATAGAAAAGAGCAAAGATTTCCAACTTAAAGGACCAGTAAATATCTTTAACAAAATTATAGAAGAAAACTTCCCTAACCTAAAGAAAGTGATGCCTAGGAATATACAGGAAGCCTATAGGACTCCAAATAGATTGGACCGGAAGAGAAATTCCTCCCACCACATAATAGTCAAAACACCAAATGCACTAAACAAAGAAAAAAATTAAAAGCAGTAAGGGGTAAAGGTCAAGTAACATATAAAGGCAGGCCTATCAGAATTACACCAGACTTCTCACCAGAGACTTTGAAAGCTAGAAGATCCTGGGCAGATGTTATACAGACCCTACAAGAACACAAATGCCAGCCCAGACTACTATACCCAGCAAAATTCTCAATTACCATAGATGGAGAAACCAAGATATTCCATGACAAAATCAAATTTACACAATATCTTTCCACAAATCTGGCCCTACATAGGATAATAGAGGGAAAACACCAACGTAGGGAGCAAAACTACACCCTAGAAAAAAGCAAGAAAGTAATCTTTCAACAAATCCACACAAACATAATTCCACCTCTAACAACAAAAATAACAGGAAGTAACAATTACTTTTCTTTTTTTCTTTGTTTGGTTTATTTTTGTTTGTTTGTTTGTTTGTTTTTTTGAGATAAGGTTTCTCTATGTAGCCTGGCTGTCCTGGAACTCACTCTGTAGACCAGGCTGGCCTCAAACTCAGAAATCTACCTGCCTCTCTTTCCCAAGTGCTGGAATTATGGGCGTGTACCTCCTTTGCCCGGCCACAATGTGGAATTGAAAATTTGTTGGCTATCATCTGGTAATCTCTTTAATTTGGTAATTGGAGAAATCAGTCCAATATTGTACAATCCATATACACTTTCTGCTTGTTTGTACCTGACAGTTTCATGCCGGGTACCACATAAGGGTCTTGAATTCATGCTTCTCCTATCTCAGCCTCTCTATTAGTAGTATTTTTTATTTGATGTTTTTACACTATAATATGGTTTTCAGAACAGCTTACATATTTCAAAAGTATTTAGACAGCCAAAAGAAACATAAACAATTAACTTGGGAGGTGGCTTGTAAGAGAACAACAAAGAGTGAAACTGAATGCTTTGCTTGGTGTTTGTAACTATTGTATGAATTTTGAAGAAGAGAACTTTATAAGTTCTTTCTCTGAGATGAATGCTTTTCAAAATCATCACAGTCAATGAACCAGATTCTTACCCTTATCTAATGTCTGTGCCACCCTCCAAGCAGAACTATTGTTCATTGAAACAGTTGGTAAATGATTTCACGGATAGACCATCTCAATACACATTCCATTTCTGATAGACCATTTTAATACACACACCATTTCCTAAATGAATGTAACCTGTTCTCTGTGGGCTGAGAATAAAGACAACCACTCCAGTCAAGTAGCTTTGACCATAGCAGGAAGTCTGTATCCAAAAATCGTACCTACAATTCACTCCTTGGCACAGCAGAACTGTCAACTCTTAGTTTAGCTACTAGGGAGGTAAAATCCTTTGGTGATGTGAGGGGCATTGAAGTACAGTCATATTAAAATGAACTCCAATATCTAAAAATTGTTCTTATTTTTGGGTTGTACCACAGTTAGAGCCAAGATCTTAAATTCTACTAAAAACAAAAAAAAAAATAAACAAACAAAAAGACTTTATCTATTTATGTTCATTTAAAAAAACACTGGTAGTGATGTATTATTTTAATACATACAGCTAATATGTTTTGAGTTATTTAAAATTTATATTGAGAAAAATATGTATTTTCAGTATTGTTGCAGAGAAGCATCTACATAAGACTGTTTAATTGATTGTTTTATATCAAAGAACTTTATACTACTCATTTTTATTGTTACAATAGCTTATAAATTTTAGAGAATATGACAAAATAAAAAAAGTGTTGCAGATATTAAACTGGGGTCTCTGGAAGGAGTTGGGGTACCAAAGGGAAAGGAGGATGTGATGTAATTCTATTTACTTAAAATATGTTTTTAAATGTTAAGAAATTCAGATAAACTGAAATTATGTATCTTTTCTCATCATAATGCAATAAAACTTAAATCAATTTTGAAAAAGCAGGAAGTATCACACTCTCTAGTCTCTAAATACATGAAACTGAAAAAGAAAATAAAGAGGCACCACACTGCTGAGGATAAGAAGAAAAGAGAACGCCTGTGCTACAGTGATGTGAATCTGTACACACTATGTACAAATCACTACAGGAGAAACATGAGAATTTCATAAGGAAATTAAAGCATTCTTATTTGATTCAGTAATTCCTTTTCTGATTATCTCTACAGAAATTTAAAATAGAGATGATAAGTTACCTATATCTATGTGGTTATTGAAGCATAGTTCCCATGAGTCAAGGTACCGGAAAATCATGTGTCAATCAAGTTGAGAAAAGTA
Organism: Montemys delectorum; assembly: GCA_019843815.1. Lineage (NCBI taxonomy): Eukaryota > Metazoa > Chordata > Mammalia > Rodentia > Muridae > Montemys > Montemys delectorum. Next base: position 13,520 of record JADRCD010196504.1, on the reverse strand, counting down.
TATACTGAGATACTGAGCATTCACAAAAAGAAGAACCCTGTTCTTAATGACATGTGGACAACACTACACAAAGTGCCCACATCCCAAAACAGTACTACTTGACCTTACTTATGAAAGGAAGATTAAAAAGTCAAAACTTAAAAACAAAATCTGAGGTTGGGCTATCAGGTGTGGGCCCACAGGAACATGTGTCAAATGTGTTAGATACATTCTGTGGATGATCTATGCTGCACAGAACAGAGCAACATGGCCAAATGAAATACATCCTCTTCTAGGATATATGATAAGTCATAGGAATCTTGGTAGAGTGACTGTCCATGAGAAACCTTACAGTGTCAAAGGCCTTTAAGATCCACACTGGTGAGAAGAGAGCAGCTGGCTGAGTGTTTTCATCAGGGTTTCCATTCCTTGCCAAACATCATGAAAAAGAAGCAAGTTGGGGAGAGAAGGGTTTATTTAGCTTACTTCCACATTGCTGTTGATCACCAGAGGAAGTCAGGACTGGAACTCAAACAGGTCAGGAAGCAGGAGCTGATGCAGAGGCCATGGAGGGATGTTACTTACTGGCTTGCTTCCCCTGGCTTGTTCAGTCTGCTCTCTTATAGAACCCAAGACTTCCAGCCCAGGGATGGCACCGCCCACAAGTGGCCCTACCCCCTTGATTACTAATTGAGAAAATGCCCCACAGCTGGATCTCATGGAGGCACTTCCCCAACTGAAGCTCCTTTCTCTGTGATAACTCCAGCCTGTGTCAAGTTGACACACAAAACCAGCCAGTACACTGAGTTAAGGACAGAAGAAGGGGGGGGGGCATACAAACATTTGCCCAAAATTCAGTGAAATGTGTGCTTAACAGAATTTCATCACTGGGCCCTAGACTTTGTGTTACCAAATTAATTCCCAGATTATCTTGGAGCTGAGTTCAAATTTCCACTATCCTGCTTGGGAGCCCATGTCATACCTTGCAGATGTGACTGAAGTTATCACATGCATTTTTAATGTTTGTTGGTATTCTAATAGGCATCCTGTGATCCTGGTGGGTGTATCTCTATTTCTGTCACATCCCAAGTCTAGGGGCATCTCTCATCAGGATGACCTTTCTTTTTCATCCTATATACATTTCAATCACTTCTCCAAGGATGTCTGTATTGACTTATATGTGTTTCATTTTCCTTTTCTGATGATCTAGCTATTTTGTGGAAGTTACAATAAAACAACTTAATAACAGCAGCACTTCAATATATTTTCTTCAGTCTAGTTTTTACTGTGGTTTATAGGAAGACAATACACAGAATGGATCAAAGGTGGCAGGAAAGAGTGTGAATAAATGGGGGTGGAGAACAGACAGAAACACTTGCAAACTCAATTTTCCCTGGTGATAGAGGTCAGAAAGGCAATATTAATGGTGTTCTCCTGGGTATCATGTACCACTCTGACACATTTTAAAACTCTGCAGTATATATTTTACATCAGGCCTTAGAGTCCCCTCCATTCACATTGGCAAAAAAGAAATCCCTGGTTCAGTGTACTCTACAAGCAAAATCCAGGTCACATGCCTATAGTCTTCAAGTTGACCTTGGATATGAGGCTGTAGCATGTGCCTAAAGTACCCAACCTAAACAGTGTTCAAGTCTTTAAGAAGGCTTGAATCTATTAGGAATACAGCATCTTCTATGCTTAGGAGACCCTAATTTCTTACAGAAGTATAAAGAGTAACTCTGAGGCTTGGCGGAGAATGCCAGGGATTACACAGCCAAAGATGAATAGATATGTTTATCTCAGAATTTTATGTTAACTTTGTCTTGTTTCCCAGTCTATGGAGTGCTGTAATCATCCAAATAATTCTGTGAGAAGATCTTGAACATTTCACTTCAGCCATGAACAGTGATATGTTTAGGCTTTTATCTGTTACCTATTTTTCAAGCTGATCCCTTAATTTAAAAGATCTAGGTGATAAATTCTGAGAACATTTCCTCTTGATGCCTTTCCTACTCAGCTATAATATCAACTTGATGCAACCTAAACTTCTCAAAAGAGGGTATCAATTAAATAATTGTCTCATTTGGTTCATCTGTGAGTGTGGCTGAGGGACTATGTTGGGTTGATTGACATAGAATATATGAAGCCACTCTGGGCAACCCAAGTCCCTAGGCTACTGTCTTTGCACTGTATAAGAAAGCTAAGGGTTAACTTGTGAGTTAGCCATCAAGAAGAGTTCCTCAGGCTTTCTACTATTCTTTCCTGTCTGCTAAATCCAGAGTTGAAGGCAATCTATCCTAGGATATGAAACAGTTTATCTCTCTGTTTCTGACCCTGACTTTCTGCCCTGACGTCGGTCAATGATGGACTGTGAACTGGAAGCATAAGATGATATAAACCCTTTCCTCCCCTATGTTACTTTTTGTCATGGGTTGTTACAGCAACAAAATGACACTAGAACAGAGTCCCACCATCAAGAGTAGATGTATGGGATTTTTAAATGAAAATTGGGACTTCACTCTTGAGAGTAGAAATTAATTACTTTATTTCTGAGAAAGTAGTATTTGTTTCCTTCATGCATAATTGGAGAGGAAATCAAATAGTATGTTACATACTAAACAACTCTGAAATTTTTATTTAATATAACTCCTATGTGGCAAAAACCAGGCTTGAGCGTCTTTTCTTAGTAAAAAATAAGCTTTTATCCTACCTGAAATAAAAATCCAATTGTTTCTAATGTTTTCCCTTTAATAATAATAGTTGGTTTCACTAGAATATTCTGAGTAGAGAATACTTCTAGTTTTATGTAATAAACAAAATCTTCTCTTGGAACCTACTGCCAGCTTTGTGTGAAATACTCATGCCAAAAATCTCTGAGTTTCCAAATCAGCTGATGTCATCATGAAATTAAGTAAAACTTAAAAGGAATTGGAACATACCTATGGTCTTGATGATAGGAGGAAAACAGAGAGATGGACTCGAATATCAAATGATATGCTTAGCTCAGAGCCACACCATAAATGCTCATCTAAGCAGCTTCCCTTTGTGTTTATTTCCTCATCCAATGAACAAGTGGACTAGAACTCATTTCACTATAATCTCAGGTCTAAGATTGAAGCCAAACTCTTTCTTCTGGCTTCATGGCAGGAAGATAGGAGCATGGCATAAAGCCACTTATCATTAACTGAGACTTAGGGGCATGTAGTGATCCTTTCCTCAGCCTCAGATCTCAACTGTTTTCCTGAAAGGATCATGCCTATCTCTTGGTAGACAATTTTTGGAGGCAAGTACACATACTGCCTGTATTTTGTGGTCTTCTTCCCTATTAGTTTACACCTCTCTAGTTTACACTTCCACTGATCTCTCTTTGGTTCCTTGTTTATCAGAGTCTGGTACCTACCACTAACTTGAATAGATCATCTTCTGCAAACTGAAACATAATCAACCAACACTTATATATACCACTTATGTACCAAATATATAGCATATGTCTCTTGGTCGTGTGAGGTTTTTTTTTTTTTTTTTGAGATATAGTATATTAACAACATTTCTCCTTTCTTCCCTTTCCTCCCTTGCCGCCCTCCCCCATATATCCCTCCTGATTTTTATTCAAATTCATGGCCTCTTTTTTTTAAATTTATTTATTTATTTATTTTACACTCCATATTTTATTCATCCTCCCCCAGCCACCCTACTACTGCTCCACATCACATACCTCCTCCCTACACCCCTGTCTCCACATGGATGCCTCCACCCCCCACACCATCTGACTTCTAAACTCCCTGGGGCCTCCAGTCTCTTGAGGGCTAGGTCCATCATCACTGAATGAACACAGACCAGGCATTCCTCTCCTGTATGTGTGTTGGGGACTTCATATAAGCTGGTGAATGTTGCCTATTTGGTAGTCCAGTGTTTGAGAGATCTCAGGGGTCCAGATGAATTGAGACTGCTGATCCTCCTACAGGGTCGCCCTTCTCCTAGGCTTCTTTCAGTCTTTTCCTAATTCAACAACAGGAGTCAGTTGTTTCTGTCCATTGGTTGGGTGCAAATATCTACCTCTGACTCTTTCAGCTGCTTATTGGGTCTTCCAGTGTGCCATCATACTAGGTCCCTTTTTGTGAGTGCTCTATAGCCTCAGTAATAGTGTCAGGCCTTGGGACCTTCCCTTGAGCTGGATCCCTCTTTGGGCCTGTCACTGGACCTTCTTTTCTTCAGGCTCCTCTCCATTTCCATCCCTGTAATTCTTTCAGAGAGGAACAATTATGGGTTAGAGTTATGACTGTGGGATGCCCCCCTCCCTCATTTGATGTCCTGTTTTCCTGCTGGAGGTGGGTTCTATCAGTTCCCTCTCCTTTCTATCAGGCATTTTATCTATGGTCCCTCCCTTTGAGTCCTGAGAGTCTTTCACCTCCCAGGTTTCTGGTGCATTCTGGAGCGTCCCCCCAACCTCCTACCTCTGGAGATTGCCTGTTCCATTCTTTCTACTGACCTTTTAGCTCACCAATACCAGATCAGGTTTCCCCCTCCCCTGGCCCCACTCTGCCTCCCACTCACTTTTGTTCCCAGGTCTCTCCCTCCCCACTTGTGATTGCTTTCTTCTCCCTCCCAAGTGGGACTGAGGCACCCTCATTTGGGCACTTCAGCTTGTTGACTTTTTTGAGTTCTATGGACTCTGTCTTAGGTATTCTGTATTTTTTTTATTTTCTTATTTTTATGTTTTAGCTAATATCCACTTATTAGGGAGTACATACCATGCATATCCGTTTTGGTCTGAGTTACCACACTCAGGATAATATTTTCTAGTTCTATCCATTTGCCTGCAAAACTCAGGATGTCCTCGTTCTTAATAGCTGAGTAGAATTCCATTGGGTAAATGAACCACATTTTCTGTATCCGCAGATTACAGTCCCATTCTTCCGCAGTGGGACATTTGGATTGTTTCCCGCTTCTGGCTATCACAAATAAGGCTGCTATGAACATAGTGGAACAAGTGCATGGTGGGGCATCTTTTGGATATATTCACAAGAGTGGTATTAGTGGGTCTTCAGGTAGATATATTTCCAATTTTCTGAGGAACCTCCAGATTGATTTCCTGAGTGTTTGTACCAGTGTGCAATCCCAACAGCAACAGAGAAATGTTCCTCTTTCTCCACATCCTCTCTAACTTATGTTGTCACCTTAAGATTTGATCTTAGCCGTCCAGCAGTGGAGGCACACACCTTTAATCACAGCACTTGGGATGCTGAGGCAGGCAGATTTCTGAATTCGAGGCCACCCTGGTCTATAGAGTGAGTTCCAGGACAGCCAGAGCTACACAGAGAAAATTTGATCTTAGCCATTCTGATTGGTATAAGATGTAATCATCTCAGGGTTGATTTGATTTGCATTTCTCTGATCACTGAGGACTTTGAACACTTCTTTAGGTGCTTCTCAGCAGTTCAAGATTCCCCAGTTGTAAAATCTCAGTTTAGTTCTATATCCCATTTTCTGATTGGGTTGTTTGGGGGTTTGGTGATTAACTTCTTGAGTTCTTTATATATTTTGGATATTAGCCCTCTATTGGGTGTGGGATTAGTGAAGACTTTTTTTCCCAATCTGTAGGTTGCCAAGTTGTCTTATTGTCTATATCCTTTGCCTTACAGAAGCTTTCCAGTTTCATAAGGTCCCATTTATCAATTCTTGATTTTAGAGCATGAGCTACTGGAGTTCTGTTTAGGAAATTTCCCCTGTGCCAACGAGTTCAATGCTCTTTCCTACTTTCTCTTCTATTAGATTCAGTGTATCTGGTTTTGTGTTGAGGTCTTTGATCCACATGGACTTGACCTTTGTGCAAGGTGACAAATATGGGTCTATTTTCATTTTTCTACCTACAGAAAGCCAGTTAGACTAGCACCATTTATTGAAGATACTTTCTTTTTTTCCATTGTATATTTTTGGCTTCTTTGTCAAAGATCAAGTGTCCGTAAGTATGTGCTTTTTATTTCTGAGTTGTCAGTTCTATTCCATTGATCAACATGTCTGTCTTGGTAACAATACCATGCAGCTTTTATCACTATTGCTCTGTAGTAAAGCTTGAGGTCAGGGATGGTGATTCCCCCAGCCTTTCTTTTATTGTTAAGAAATGTTTTCGCTATTCTGTTCTTATTGCCTTTCCAGATGAATTTGAGAATTGCTCTTTCCGTGTCTTTGAAGAATTGTATTGGGGTTTTGATGGGGATTGCATTGAATCTATAGATTGCCCTTGGTAGGATGGCCATTTGTACTATGTTAATTCTGCCAATCCATGAGCATTGGATATCTCTCCATTTTCTGAGATCTTCGCAGATCTTTCTTGAGAGACTTGAAGTTATTGTCATGCAGATTTTTCACCTGTTTGGTTAGAGTTACCCCAAGATATTTTATATTATTTGTGGCTATTGTGAAGGGAGTTGTTCCCCTAAATTCTTTCTCTGCCTGTTTATCGTTTTTATAAAGGAAGGGCACTGATTTATTTGAGTTAATTTTATATCCGGCCAGTTTGCTGAAGGTGTTTATCAGCTGGAGAATTCTCTGGAAGAACTTTTGGGGTCACTTATGTAGACTATCATATAATCTGCAAATAGTGATACCTTTATTTCTTCTTTACCTATTTGTATCCCCTTGATCTATTTTTGTTGTCTTACTGTTCTAGCTAATACTTCCAGTACTACAATGAATAGATATGGGGAGAGTGGGCATCCTTGTCTTGTCCCCAATTTCAGTGAGATTGCTTCAAGTATGTTTCCATTTAATTTGATATTGGCTGTTGATTTGCAGTAAATTGCTTTTATTATGTTCAGGTATGGGCTTGAATTCCTCATCTCTCCAATACTTTTAACATGAAAGAATGTTGTATTTTGTCAAATGCTTTTTCTGCATCTAAGCAACTGTGATATTTTTTCTTTGAGTTTGTTTATATAGCGGATTACATTTACAGATTTTCATATATTAAACCAACCTTGCACCCCTGGGATGAAGCCCACTTGATCCTGGTGAATGATGGTTTTGATGTGTTCTTGGATTGTGTTTGCATGAATTTTATTGAGTAATTTGCATATTGATTCATAAGCAAGATTGGTCTTAAGTTTTCTTTTTTGTTTGGGTCCTTTTGTTGTCCTTTTAGGTATCAGAGTAATTGTGGCTTCATAGAACGAGTTAGGTAGTGTCCTTTCTCTTTCTATTTATGGAATAGTTTGAGGAAAATTGGTATCATGTCTTCTTTGAAGATCTCGTAGAATTCTACACTAAATCCATCTGTCCCTGGGCTTTTATTTTGGTTGGGAGTTTTTAAAGATTTCTTCTATTTCCTTGTACCATATGGGCCTGTTTAGATAGTTTACCTGCTCTTGATATAACTGGTATGTGAGATCTTTCTAGAAAACCATTCATTTCATCTAGATTTTCCAGTTTTGTTGAGTATAGGTTTTTATAGTAGGATCTGATGATTTTTTGACTTTTCTCCATTTCTGTTGTTACGTCTGCCTTTTCATTTCTGATTTTAATTGGATACTGCCTCTCAGCCCATTAGTTAGTTTAGTTATGGAGTTTATCTATCTTGTTGATACTTTCATAGAACCAGTTTTTTGTTTTGCTGATTCTTTGATTGTTTTTGTTTGTTTGTTTCTGTTTGGTTGATTTCAGCCCTGAGTTTGACTATTTCCTGCCTTCTACTCCTTTGTTTCTTTTTGTTCTAGAGCTCTCAGGTGTGCTGTTAAGTTGATAGTGTAAGATCTCTCCAGTTTCTTTACCAGGGTACTTAGTGCTATGAACTTTCCTCAGCACTGCTTTCATTGTGTCCCATAAGTTTGGGTATGATGTGTAAATTTTTTCATAAATTCCAGGAAGTCTTTAATTTCTTTAATTTCTTTACTTATTTTTTCCCTGACCAAGTTATCATTAAGTAAAGAGTTGTTCAGTTTCCATGTATATGTGGGCTTTCTGTAGTTTTTCCTGTTATTGAAGACCAGCCTTAGGCCATGGTGATCTGATAGGATGCATGTTATTATTTCAATCTTCTTGTATCAGTTGAGACTGAAAGACCCCCGTAGGGAGACCCTCACTCAAGTCCCAGGAGAACGTGCACCCAAGGAAACACGAGAAACCATCTTGATGTAAACACAGGAGGTAGTTTTAATATCAGAGCTCTGGGTGGACCCATATCTCACGCAGGAGACAGAGGGATCGACCTCGAGGCTCAGGGGTTAGGGGTTTTTATAGGAAGGAGGTCTAGGGGAACAAAGGAATTAGCATAGCCTATAGATGATTGGCTAATTCAAATCCAGCTAGAATACGTGAGGATCAGAGCATAGGAAAATTCCTAAGGGTGGTATTGAGGCAGCAGGGCATCTGGCAGGCCTCCAACCATATGTCATCATTAAGTTGGGTCATCTTGCCCAGACAGGTCCCTGCTTGCCTGAGCCCACCCAGACATGTTCTAACTATCTCCTATTGGCCTGCTAGTTCCCGGAATGTTCAACAGCTTGCTTGCTCATTCCCAGGCCTATGTGGGCAAGCTTGTGCTGGGTTTTCAGGCTTATAATTCTCCTACCTGGCCAGCACAGGTCCCAAGCTTTAGTTACTCCTTTTCAAGAGTTGTTTTGTGGCCAATTATACGGTCATTTTTGGAGAAGGTATCATGAGGTGCTGAGAAGAAGGTATATTATTTTATTTTAGGGTGAAATGTTCTGTAGACATCTGTTAAATCCATTTGGTTCAAAACCTCTTTTAGTTTCATTGTGTCTCTGTTTAATTTCTGTTTCAATGACCTGCCTTTGGTCAGAGTGAGGTGTTGAATTTTCCCACTATCATTTTGTGGGATTAAATGTGTATTTTGAGCTTTAGTAAAGTTTCTTTTATGAACTTGGTTTCTCTCGCATTTGGGGTATAGATCTTCAGAATTGAGACTTTCTCTTGGTTGATTTTCCCCTTGATGAATATGAAGTTTCCTTCTTTATCATGCTTGATAACTTTTGGTTGAAAGTCTATTTTACTAGATATTAGAATAGGAACTCCTGCTTGTTTACTGCAACCATTTGCTTGGAAGACCTTTTTCCATCCTTTTCCTCTGAGATAGTGTCTGTCTTTGTTATTTAACTGTGTTTCTTGTATGCAGCAAAACGTTGGATCTTGTTTGTATATCCAGTCTGTTAGCTTATGTCATTTTATAGTTGAGTTGAGTCCATTAATATTGAGAGATATAAAAGAGACTGTTGGTTCCTGATATGTTTGTTTTTGTAGATGGCTTTACATGCTTGTGGTTCTCTGCTTTTGGATTTGTTGTGAGATGCTTAATATCTTGTCTTTTCTTTTTTGCAGGTACCTTCCTTGTGTTGGAGTTTTCCTTCTAGGATCCTCTGTAGGGCAAGATTGGTAGATAGATACTGTTTAAATTGTTTAAAAACCAAATTGTTTAAATTTGGTTTTGTCCTGGAATATTTTGGTTTCTCCATCTATGTTTATTGATAATTTTGCAGGTATAGTAGCCTGGGGTGGCACTTGTGTTCTCTGCATGATCTCTGACCAGGCTCTTCTGGCTTTCATAGTCTCTGTTAAGAAGTCTGTTGTAAGGTATAATTCTGATAGTTCTACCTTTATATGTCACTTTTCCCTTTACCCTTGCACCTTTTAATATTCTTTCTTTGCTCTGTATATTTAGTGTTTTGATAATTATGTGACAAGAATATATTCTTTCCTGGTCCCGTTTATTTAGTGTTCTATAGGCATTTTGTATCTTTATGCCTCTCTCTCTCTCTCTCTCTCTTTCTCTCTCTCTTTTAGATATTTTCTTTATTTACATTTCAAATGTTATCCTGGTTTCCCCTCCAAAGAAAAACCCTACACTTTCCCTCCCCCTTCCCCCTACTCACCAACCCATCCTCTCCCTTTTCATATCACTGGCATTCCCCATTTTTTTTATAAATCAAAATTTATTTTAAAAAAAAACCCTGAATGTTGCTAAGTACAAATATTTCATGAAATTAATCCATTATTGTTATACTTCATGTCAGTCATAGAAACATTTTTTTCCCAAATCAAATGCAGAGATTTGTCCTAGAGTGTACTTGGTTATTATAAAACATAATGGTCAGATTGCCCTTCCAAACTTTTCATTAAAAGACATTTACATTTGATCTACCTTAAAAAAAAAGACTTTATCTCAAAACAAAAAACTTTAGGAAAGCATGTTCCACCTCCAAAAGGAGGGACTTCAGAAAGAACATCAAGGGCTGGGGAACCGTATTTGGCTTTTGGGTGGTAGCTTAGCATGCAGTAAGACATGAGACAAACATGGTGGGATGCAAAGTGGTAAGTGTGGGCAACGAGGACTTCTTGACTTTCAGGAGTAGGGACATTGTGAGGGACAGGGCTGAAGATAGGGAGGGAATGTGACAGGAGTTGACTCTACCGCAGTGGGGAGGCATGGCTTCTGGTTTCTCTTTGGTTTAGGGGGAGGTATGTGGGGACCTGTGGGGTAAAAATCTATTCTCCCTAATGACAGATGTCTTGCTAGTAAGGTGTGAAGATGCAAGACAAGAAAATGAGAGAATGTACCTGTGGCTGGGGCATGGAGCTTTCACAGGAACAAGGGCTTCTCCTCCCATTGACAATCAACTATGCCATCCTCTACTACATATGCAGCTGGAGCCATGAGTCCCACCATGTGTACTCTTTGGTTAGTGGTTTAGTCCCTGGGAGCTCTGGGGCTACTGGTTAGTACATATTGTTGTTCTTCCAATGGGGTTGCAAACCCCTTCAGCTCATTGGGTCCTTTCCTTTCTCTAGTTCCTTTATTGGGGACCCTGTGCTTAGTCCAATGGATGGCTGTGAGCCTCTACTTCTCTATTAGTTAGGTACTGTCAGAAACTCCCAGGAGAAAGCTGTATCAGGCTCCTGTCAGCCAGCACTTGCTGGCATTCACATTAGAGTCTGGATTTGATAACTGAATATGGAAAGGATTCCCAGGTGGAACAGTCTCTGGATTGTCCTTCCTTCAGTCTCTGTTCCATAGTTTGTCTCTGCAACTCCTTCCATGGGTATTTTGTTCCCCCTTCTAAGAAGGAATGAAGAATCCACACGTTGGTCTTCCTTCATGAATTTCTTGTGGTTTGTGGATTGTACTTTGTGTATTCCAATCTTCTGGGCTAATATCCACTTACCAGAGAGTGCATACCATGTGTGTCCTTTTGTGATTGGGTTACCTCACTCAGGGTGATAATCTCCAGATCCATCTATTTCCCTAAGAATTTCATAAATTTGGTTTATTTAATGGCTGAGTAGTAGTCCATTGGGTAAGTGTACCACATTTCCTGTTTCCATTCCTCTATTGAGGGACATCTGGGTTGTTTCCAGTTTCAGGCTACTATAAATAAGGCTGCTATGAACATAGTGGAGCATGTGTTCTTAATACATGTTGGAATATCTTGGGTATATGCCCAGGAGTGGAACTGCTGGGTCCTCAGGTAGTACTATGTCCAATGTTCTGAAGAACCATAAAACAGATTTCCAGAGAGGCTGTACCAGCTTACAGTCCCACCAGCAATGAAGTAGTATTACTCTTTCTCTACAACCTCGCCAGCATCTGCTGTCACCTGAGTTTTTGATCTTACTCATTTTGACTGGTGAGGTGGAATCTCAGGGTTGTTTTAATTTGCATTTCCCTGATTACTAATAATGTTGAACATTTCCTTGGGTGCCTCACATTTCCTTGGGTGCCTCACAGCCATCAGATGTACCTCAGGTGAAAATTCTTTGTCTAGCTCTCTACCCCATTTTAATAGAGTTATTTGGTTCTCTAGAGTCTAACTTCTTGAGTTCTTTGTATATATAGAATATTATATGGCATTCTCTGTCTTTAGGTTGGGGGAGTTTTCTTCTATGATTTTGTTGAAGACATTTTCATGTCCATTGAGCTGGGAATCTTAACTCTCCTCTATTTTTATTATTCTTAGATTTGGGCTTATCATTGTGTCCTGAATTTCCTGGATATTTTGGGTAAGGAGTCTTGAAAGATTCAAACTTTCCTTAACAGTTGTGTGTTAATCTATTGTAAAGTATCTTCTACACCTGAGATTCCCTCTTAACTCTTGTACTCAGTTGAAAATACTGACATTTGTCATTCCTGACAACTTTCTTAGATTTTCTATTTCCAGGATTGCCTCCATATGTATTTCCTTTATTGTATCGACTTCTACTTTAAGGTCTTGGATGGCTTTATCCAGTTCCTTCACATGTTTACCTGTGTTTCCATGTATTTCTTTCAGTGAGTTATTGATATCCTCCTTGAAGGAATCTAAAATTCTAAAATTGAGGGCACACCGGGGAGGGATTTTTCCACTTAACTTGAAGTAGTAAAATTCACTTCCAATCTGGAATATTATTTTTTTTTTGAAATTTTCATTTTATTTCTTTCATGTACATTGGTGTTTTGCCTGTAGGAATGCCTGTTGGGAGAGAGTCAGATTCCTCTGGAATAAGAGCTGTAGATGGTTGTGAGCTGCCATGTTGTTGCTGGGAATTGAAGCCAGGTCCTCTGGAAGGGCAGTCATAGGATTTTAACTATGGAGTCCTGTCTCCTCCTCCTTTAGCCTGGTTCCTGATGTAGGAAGACACACCCTAAGTTTAGGCCACACCTCCTGCTGGTGACCTAAATAAATAGGACAGGGAAGAAGGAAAGTTTTGCATTTTGCTCTGGGCTTGCTAGCAAGTGTATTGCTTCTCTGGCAGTAGAGCTTATTTCTTTGGGATTCCAGCTTTTCCTGAAGACCAGCTGAGACATTGTGCCTCACAGGCTGAGCAACTTTGGACTCTTGGACTTTGAATTCCTAGTCAGACATCGCTGGATTAACCACATTCTGTAAGTCATTCTAAACAATTTCCTATATGTAAGTCCATTGTATCATTCAAAATGTGTGTGTGTGTGTGTGTGTGTGTGTGTGTGTGTGTGTGTGTGTG
>JADRCD010196503.1:8736-21655 GCA_019843815.1 Montemys delectorum | reverse complement strand
GACAAAAGGACTGCATAGGATCGTGGCCACAGCCAAGCTCAGACAGACTGGTATAAATGCCCCTGAGATCTTTAACGTGACAAAAGGTTAAGTACATACTTAAAACGCCTTGAGATCTAGGTCTTTGATAATTGCTTCTTTTCAGCTCTAAAGAGAAGGCTCAATAAAAAGAGAGGCCTCAGCACATTGTCTGAAGTGAGACCCTTAAAACATTTGTTCTTCTGACTCATTAACTCCACACCAGAAATAGATTCAAAGAACCCATCAGAAGCATACACAAAGATTTATTCGCAGGAGTGTGAATCACGGTCCGCCTCATGGTAGTATAAACTAGAAGCTACTCCCTTTATTCCATCTCTGCTCACAGGCTACTTCCTTAAGGAGGGTTTCCAATTGCACAAATGAAAAAGGACCCGCATGAGGTCTGGGGAGATGGCTTTGTCAGCAATGTGCTTGTTGCATAGGCATGAGGGTATCCTCTAGAGCCCATGTTAAAAACAAAATGAGCTAGATGTCTTGGTGCTGGCCTCTAATCCCAGAACTCGGGAGGCCAAGGTAAGTGGATCTCTGTGAGTTCAAGGTCACCTTGGTCTACAGAGAGAGCTCCAGAATAGCACAGACTACATAGAAAGAGACCTGGTCTGGAAAAAGAAAGGAAGAAAGAAAGAAAGAAAGAAAGAAAGAAAGAAAGAAAGAAAGAAAGAAAGAGAGAGAAAGAGAGAAGGAAAGAAAGAAGGAAGAAAGAGAGGAAGAAAGGAAGAAAGGGAGGAAGGAAAACAAAGAACGAAAGAAAAAGAAAGGGGACTAGAGAGATGATTCAACAATTAAGAACACTTGCTGTTCTTCTTTGATTTCCACACAGTTCCAGGGATCTAATGCATTTTTCTGGCCTCCACAGACACCACACACATATCTACATTCAGGCAAAATGTCGATGCTCATAAACCCTAAAAAAAAATTTTTTTTTAAAGTCAAACATGGCAAATACCTATAATCCCAATGTTGGGAATGCAGAGACAGAAGGATCTTTGAAGTTTGTTAGCCAGCCATTCTATTCAAACTGGTAAGCTCCAGATTCAGGGAGAAACCTTGTCTCGAAAGCTGACTTTAACTTTTGACCTTCACCTGTGGGTGCGTTTACGCTCACACACACACACATGCACACACACACACAAACGACACATGTACACACTCATAAATATACACAGCCCTCTCTCCTGGCCCTGTCTGTATTTTATATCAATATCACTATTTGATGGATGTATACAATTGTTTCCTTTCTATTCTGACTAAGATGTGTGGTTTTCTATGATTGGAAGCACATTTAAATCCAAGGATGTTTTTAAAAGAAAAACAATTTGAAAAAAAATTAGACATGAAGATGAATATAAGCTAAAAATAAGAAGAAAAGGTCCTTGCAGGTTTCTTAGCAGTCTAGCATGCAGTGAATCTGATTCTAAAATGAACTGCTTGCTCTGTTTTGTTCACAGCTAGGTCACCAGGACAGACAACAGCCTCTAGCACATAGCAGTTACAGAAGAAATCATCCCAGAATGAAGTGCCCAACAAAAGAAAGCTGATAGTAACTCAGCAAAGGGAAGCAGAATGAGGCCTTGTTGGATAAACATTGTAACCAACGGGAAGAAATGGATTTGAAGCCAGGTCTGCTCTACTCTTCTGTTTGGACTGATGCCTTCCCAGATAGACTCCATTGCCAGCTTCCCTTGAAGCTAGGTGGGACCATGCAATGGTTTTCTTGCAAGCTGACTAAGTAGACATGACAGGGCCACTGTTTGGCCCAGGGCCTGAGACCAGGGATATGCCACCTCTATGTTGTCCAACATCTGGATGTGGTGGTTGACTTAATCGGACTAGATCCCGAGGGTTGTACCATGATGACACGTCAAAAAATCAACAGTCCTGATGAATGAGTATGGACCCTCCATCCAGATGCATAGGGCTCACATCACTATTATTAAGCGACAGAGAGACAACCTTCCTTCTTCTTTAAACCTTGGTATCTGAGAGTTCACTGTTACAGCAGCTTACGGTTCTCTGTGCTTCCTACCCCCTTGCTTCACTTCTCTCTTCCCCTCCTTCAGATCTATCCCACTGTGGTGTGAACAGCAACTTCTAGGCTTAAGAAGATGTTGGTCCCAATTGTAAAGAAGCAAATTCCTGGCTGGAATCCATGTTGCCTGCAAATTTTTTTTTTTTTTTTTCTAGTTGTCATGCTCTCTTAGGCACTAAGTTAGCTCTGGGGCCTGTGAAGTGATGTCAATCATAGCACAAAGATTTTTCCTCCCAAAGAGGAGGATTGAGCAGGAAGAAGATGATGAGGCATTCTGAAGAGATGAGGGTTGTGGCAATTGCCCTCCTGAGAGTATCATCATATAGAAAAGATAGTCTTCCTTTCATGGTGGCTCAAATGGGTCCTCATCTCCTTCCTTGAGGTCATGGCTGGAGCATTCAGGGCCATCCCCTGCCTACTCTGGAGCCTTTGATTCTGGTAGTCTACTAAAACCAAACTCCCCCTCCTTGGCTTATTTTACTCATGCCATGTTCTGGAAACTGCAAATGGCTGTCTTACAGTTTCTATTGTTGTGTTAAAACACCATGACCAAAAGCAAAGCGTAAAGGAAAGGGTTTGTCTGGCTTTCATATCCTGGATCACAGTCCATTAATTAAGGGACTCCAAGGCAGGGATTCCAACTAGGCAGGAACCTGGAGGCAGAAGCTGATGCAGAGACCATAGAGGGCTGCTGCATACTGGCTTGTTCCTCATGGTTTTCTTAGTCTTGAGAGAGAGAGAGAGAGAGAGAGAGAGAGAGAGAGAGAGAGCCCAGGACCTTCAGCCCAGGGGTGTCCCCACCCACAATGGATCTCCCACATCAATCACTAATTAAAAAAAATGTCCCACAGCCCTATCTTTTGGAGGCATTTCCTCAGTTGTGGTTCTCTCCTCTCAGATGAGGATAGCTTGTGTCAAGTTGACACAAAACTAGCTAGCACAATGGTTGACACAATATCAGCTCTTGGCAAAGAAAAAAAGGCAGTCAGAAAAAAAAATATTGTTCAATTATAAGAAACACAGAGACTGAAACCACAGAGACGAGCCAAAAACCCTAAGACGGGTCTCTGCCAAATAGAGGATGCCTTTTCTCTTTCAAAATGATGAGATTCAGCATTTTGACTTCTGAAGCTGAGCAGATGTTCTCTCTGTCACAAATCTCTTAGCTCTGTGCCTCCTCTGTTGAGGGGGTGGTGTGAAAAATAAAATCTTCCAGGGAAAAGTTGACAGTGAAAGGCAGCAAGGGTCCTCGGAGCCACAGGGAGCTGGGATGTGACCCAGAAGTCAGAGGAGAGGTCATCTAGGGGAAGTGAGTCTGCGGCATCTTTGTTCAGCTCGTTTGTCATGAGGGAGAAAATTTACATAGCCACAAATTATTGCAATTCAGAGAGCTAAACTGATTTGGAAACATATTTTGTCCTAGGATATTTCTTGGTCCATTTGGGCTGCTATAACAAAGTGCTTTAGGCTGGGTGGCTTATACACAATAGAAACTTACAGGTTTGATGCCTACCAAGGGCTCCTTCCTGGCTCATACTTGGCCTCTTATTGCACCCTTGCCTGTCAGAAGAGACAAGCATCTCCCTAGGGTCCCTAAAGGCACTTTTCTTGAACATGAAGCTCTGCCCGTGACCCAGTGTCCTCACAGAGACTCTACCTGCTAACATGATCACTTTGATAGGATATTCATGAATTTGGGCATAATGGATGTAAGGCTTCAGGCCTCAGCAGGGTCATTCATAATATTCATACCCTGGGTATTCTCCATTCAGGGGAGTCTATCCAATACATTTGGGAAATTTTTAGTGACACAGGAAATTTTGCCATTACTCTACCTTCATTTCTCCTTTTTCTGCATGCCTGTCAGATGTTCAACTCAGGCAACCCATCTGGAACCTTCCCTCCAAGATAACTGTCTCCTTCTTAAATGGGTTAAAAAAAAAAAAAGTCTAGCCCCTCTTCCTTCTCATTAAGATGGCGGCTTGATGTGAAATGTTCTTGAGGATTTCAATCACCTGGCCTCCCCTGCCCTTCGTGCTAAAGGTTAATCGAGGGGGGAATGAAAACAACACAACGTCTTATGAGAAATGAAAGATGGCCAGATGGAACCCACGGAGGGCGGCTGAGATTTCAATTTCCTTACTGTAATGAAAACTGCATTTCCATTAACCGCTGCGGTAGAAATTATTTACCAGTCGAATCACCTGCGATGTGCCGCTGCCCTGGCTCTCATTGTGAGACCGGGTCTGCAGAGCCGGCTGCTGAAGCATCTCCTCGTCACCACCCGCCATGTGGACCTGGGGCTGCTGCAGAGGGCAAAGGCTATTGTTGTGGACGTGAAAAGGGGGGCTCTGAGATAGAACAAGGAGGAGGAGGCTCTAAAACTCTTTTTCCTCCCCCTATTCTGTTACCGCTTTTTGCCTGGACAGGCTTTGTTTTTCCTATGCGCGCTTTACAGGCAGCCAGACATAGGTCAGTAAGTAGCCACAGATACCTGGCGAGCTCAGTGCTTTGGGTCATCATCAGACCCCACACCCAGTGTTTGAGATTGCCTTACAGGATCACCCCTTCCCTCTTCCTTAACAAGATCCCATGGTTTCAGCTTGGCAGAGGGCGTCTTGCAACGAGACCCACCTTCCCAGCATGCTTTGCAGCAGCAGGCAGCTCTGTCGTCACTGGGACTAAGGAAGAAACGGTTCACCTTATTTTCAGGTGATATCCATTTTGTCAGCTAGAATGCGGACGTGATAGCTGGACCCGAGCAACCTTTTTACACCCTGAGGAAAAGCCACTTGGTGATCGTTAAGTACTAAGGAGGGGCACTGTGTATAGTGACCTAATGGAGAGTTTTAAGACGTTTGCAGCTACGGCTAAACTTTCCTACTGCTGGACAAGGAGGTGGAGATGCTGGAGAGCGTGGGAGCTGTGCCCATGAGGCTTAGCTAAAATGTTTGCCTTTCCTAGGCTCATCAACTTTGTGGCCTTATGCAGTTTGTTTCAGCGATCTATGTCTGATTCTTCACCGTAAAAATTAATAGAAGTAAAAATCTTAATAGATTTTTGTGACAAGTGAAATTATACAATAAAAATTTCCAACATAAAGCCAAGGGTGTTGGCTCATGCCCAGCATTCCAGCACTGGAGAAACTGACACAGGGGGATCATGAGGTCCAGACTAACCTGGGTTACATATTCAAAGTCTGTCGAAACCAAAACAAAACAAATCATGAAACTTTCCAGCACTGAGCTTGGCCGCGTTGGTGAGGGCATGGCAAGTGGCAAGCAGCCCTTCCCAGCATGCTTTGCAGCAGCAGTCGGCTGTGTCATCACTGGGAGCCAAGGAAGAAGGTCCATAGGGTTTTCAAGAGATGGCCACTTAGTCTGCTGGAATGTGGATATGATAGGTGGACCTGAGCAACCTTCTTATACCTTGAGTAAAAGCCACTCGGTGATCATTAAGTACTAAGCCCTCTCTTAATGCCATAATGGGGAGGAGCCTGGGAGAAGCTGTGATGGTTCCTTAAGGCCCCAGAGAGTCATACCTGGAAGTCAGCTAGGTTTGTGACTTTTCAAGACAATGACCACTATGAGCATCCAGATGTCACTATGAAAAACAAGGAGAAGTTAGCTTAGCCTCTGTCTGACATACAGCCCCACCCAAATGTCCCCTCCCTCTACTTTTGAGGTAGTTCAGCTCATTCTCACATTTATCTCTGTCTATCAATTGTGTGTGTGTGTGTGTGTGTGTGTGTATGTGATGCCATGGTGGTTGTATGAAGGTCAAAAGACAACCTGCAGAAGTGACTGTCCCCTTCTATCATGTGGGTCCTGCGGCGGATTGAACTCAGAAAATCAAATTTGTCAGCAAGGACCTTTGACCTCGGCCATCTCACGACTCCCTAAGTCATCTGTTGAGTTCAAAGTCAAAATCTCTTACAACAAATCTACAAAGTGGGGGGTGTTTGCTTATATGAATTGCTGCGCTCCAGAGCTGGCAACCGTTCCAGTAAGCTGTGCTGACCGACCGTGACCTTTGGATGATAGATGATGCCACCCTCCGTGATGTGGTGACACCCCTTCTCCTTCACTCCACGGTGGGTTAGCCTTTCCCTTCTCAGATCATTCCAACCGGATGCTCTCCATCTTTGGAATTTCAGGTCTGTGTCAATGGAATCCTTTTTTTTTTTACCTGAACGTCCCCAAGATCAAGGACAGGTTTGGGATATAATTCTTTTACCCCACTGTGAGTTCAGGGAAACTGGAGTGGGGCTGGGGTTTATTCTCAAGCCAGATGCACTGCCGAGGCCGTACACGCCATGGAGGTCAGGATTGAACTTGCTCACCAGCCTCCCTACTCTCAGCTCAGAAAGGCCTCAACAATAGGACCAGAATGAAGGCTGGCGAAGAGAGAAGGCCAGGCTGCCAGACTCACTGCAATGAGTAGGGCTGAATGGGTTAAGACACTGAGTCGATGCCTCCATGACACCTCCCTGTCCCTCACAGAGCCCAGGAGTGACAGCATTCAACTGGCGTGGGCCATCATCCGAGTTCCACCATTTTATCTTCTGCACCCCATCTTCCTTTTAGGAAATTTACTCCTGAGGGCTGTCATCTGACTGGGTGGGTGGGGGGGCGGGGTTTGAGAATGTTTGCGTCTTAGAAAAAAAAAAAAAAAAGTCCCCTCTGGGCACTTCAAACAACTGCCAGGATAATGTGAGATGGCGGGAGGTCATTTGCCAGAGGCAGAACTGCGTGAGGACCACACACAAGCTCCAGGCTTGGCAGCCTCAACCCCACCAACAGAGTCCCCACCCACTTTCCAGCCTCAGATTTTTAGCTTCCCACAGATTCCAGTAACCCCCCCCCCACGCCCAAACTCCGAACAACCTTCATCCCTTTGCTTCTTAAGAGAGCATGCTAGTGAATTGTACGAGCAAATTTCACGGAGGGGCTTGACGACTGCTCGGTGAGCACTCAGACAGTAGAAGCTGCAAAGAGAGGTTTGCGCAGTCAAGCCCAATATTTTTCGAATTGCAGTATGGAGATTGAAGCAGCCGGAGAAGGTGATAATGACCATTTCTAAAATGATTACGGAGACCAACACTTTGGCACGGAGAAAGCTGGAGAGAAAGCTGAAGACTGAACCCGGGGCAGCACGCTGGGTGCCAACACCTGCTTTTGCTCTCTGGCTGGGACTTTTCCCTCACCCATCAGGAATGTGCCTTGGCGAGTGCTCTCCTGCCTTCACAGCATGGTCGCTGCTCTGCCCAACTCTTCACGCACGGAGATGATTCCGGGCATTTTCTCAGGCTTGAAGCAGTGCGTGTGGTGATTGCTGCTTCCAGACAGAAAATCATGGAATCCTGGAAAGAGCTGGAGACGATTACCTTGGGCTTTGATCTGGCTGACTTGGGAAAGCAGGTCCTAGGGCTTGAACACATCCATCAAAGGGTCTGGGTCTCATTTCTATGCTACAGTTATTCACTTCAAAAAGGATGGATTCCCCCCACTCCCCACTATTAAATGCTATCGAAAACTGTTTGTTTCTTGTTTGGGGGGCATATTTAAAAAGGAATGATTTTTGAGACGCTCATTCTATGAGTTACATTTGATAGTATAATTTCCACTGAAGCAATACTGTTACTTTTCCCAATTTCTCTTTTAAACTGGCGGCGGTGGTGGTGGTGGTGGTGGAGGTGTGGAGGCGATGGTGGTGGAGGCGGTGGTGGTGGAGGTGGTGGCAGTGGCGGCGGCAACGGCAGTAGTGGTGAGACAACAGTGGGGAGTGGAGAACAAAGGAGAAAGGCAGATAGAGATCAAATCATCACCTGAGGTCTGTGTGGGCAAAGGGCTTCCTAAGGCTGAACTCAGGGGCTGTCCATTCCTACCCATAGAACAAGGCCAGAGCACGCCTCCCCTCCCCACAGGCGTGTGTGGAGTGAAGCTTTGTGCTCATGCTTGCGCTCCGGTTCCTTAAAGGAAAAGGAGACCGGAAAAGGGCAAGGCTCTGCACCCGTTCAGTTTCTCCCCACTAACCTGTGGGCTGATTCTCCTCACACTTGGAAGGTTGCTGAGGAGGGACCCCAA
Source organism: Montemys delectorum (assembly GCA_019843815.1). Lineage (NCBI taxonomy): Eukaryota > Metazoa > Chordata > Mammalia > Rodentia > Muridae > Montemys > Montemys delectorum. Next base: position 13,498 of record JADRCD010196503.1, on the reverse strand, counting down.
AGGATATGAGGAAGTAATTATTGTAATGGGAATCACCCGAGAGGGGAAGCATCAGAACGGGAAGTGTCTTCTACAAACAGGACAGCATTGAAGTAGGCATTTTCTACTCCCCAGCTGTGCCCCCCACCCCTTCAGCCTCCACCTTGCCCTCTGAGCATCCTCAACTGAGCCAGAGAAGGAGCCCCACCATAAAGAAACTGGGTTTCAGGAGACTGGATCCTCGAAGAACCTAAGAGGATCGGTTCTCCACTTACTTTCCTGCCTGGAGCCTGAGGTGCCGGGGAGATGGTTTTCCCCCTCGCTGCATCATTCTGTGATTTGGGAACCAGCTTCTTTCCCCAAACTCTTCTTTTGTCTCGGATATCTCACCTCACACACAGTTGTACTTTTTCCACAGGCTCTCAAGACTTACAGAAGTCGTACCCACATAAAACAATTATCTTCACTTGTCCCTCATCCTTACCAGCATACCCCCACCTCTATACTTCCTTTCCTGTCCCAAAAAAACCCTAAAAACTCCTTCAAAGTCTTGCCTGAGTATACAAGAGACGGAAGCCCCGCCTTCCTGGCCAGCCGCTGTGAGGTGAAGAGGGATGGGATGGTTTACACGGTGAAGTGCTACCAGATACAGAGGCAAGTGCTGCGCGCCCTGACTCTTCTGTGGTAGGTTCATTTCTCAGAAGCAGAAGTAGAAGTGGGGGCTGAGAAAGGCAAGAGGGAGGGAGGACGAAGGGGGAAGCCAGAACACAGATGGGAATGCACTTTTAAGTTAGGAGACTCAGCAGAAGGTCCTGCAGCAGGAACTGAAACAATTTTAGAGACCATAAGCAGAGAGAGGCGCTCTGGAAAGATCCCGACTCGCAAAGAGGTGCTGCCTAAGGCAAGAGGAGAGTGCTTATCGCCCTGACTGGGAGCATCTCACGTTACATATCATTCATTATGTATATGTATAAATTGCCACTCTGTACTCACCCTGATGTACAATGACTGTGCGTGAATTTTAAACAAGAAGGAATTAAACCTGTTATCTGAGGGTCTGGTGCTCCCCTTTCACTCCCCAAAGCCACCCTACTTGTGCAGCTCTCTGACAGTGCTCAGTGATCTTCATTCACAGGAAGTTCCTATGGACATTTGTGTCCATGACCTTCTGGCCTCGATCGAGACCATGAGTGCCCTTGCTCATTTCCTTATTCTTCCAATTTGGTTCTTTCCTGCTTTCCTATCTCTCTGCCTTTGGAAGGTCACCCTCTGCCCTTCCTCGTTTGTGCGCCAGTCTCCTAAGCTATGAATGATTAGACAGCTGTGCTCGCTTAGTCAGTAAAAGTTTTCCCGAGCATCTATTATGTGACCAGTGACATCCCAGACACTGAGAATTTACCAAGAAACACTCAAACCGACAAAAATGCCCTACTCTGATGGAACTTTGGTGCTAATGGAGGAGACAGGAGGTGAATAAGCGACTTAGGTAACCCATGAGGTGGGGGATCAAAGCTATGAGGAAGCGGAATTTGGAGGTAGCGTCTATGAAAGGTGTTCGGTTAGAGAGGGCGCAGGCCTAAAAGGGGTCAGGAACTATTTGGTTTGGTTTGGTTTGTTTCCTGCTTCTGGGTAATGCTGACCTCACAGAGTGAATTTGGAAGTGTTCGTGCTGTTGCCTTGTGTGGGAGACTTAGAGGAGAATGGGCGTTCGTTCTTGAATTGTCCGGGAGAACATACACATGAGGCCACCTGGTCCTGAGATTTCTTCACAGACAGGTTTCAATCTGTTGACTCGGTTTCTTGATGTATCTAGCTCTCTCCGCACTCCTGAGAGCGTCCAGGCTCCACCAGGGTGCTAGGCAGACCAGTTGTCATCACCAGCATGACTCTAGATGAAGGAATAAGGGCACAGAGAGGCGAGCATTAGAGCCCGCCATCACTGAGTGAGGACTGAGCCAGCATCCTGACACCAAGACCCTGCCTTCACCTCTGCACTCTGACCCTACCCTTCGATCTGTGAGCTCAGTGAAAGGCATTATTACCCCAGCAAATGAGAAAACAAAGACAATGAGACCAAATTGCCTCTCCTGTGCCCCAGCGTGGTATTTGTCTCCTGTAGAACTATGTGAGAAATGTGTTATTTCCAGCTTGGAACAGCAAAGGGTGCAATGATTTTACAGCCTAATTTCACTCCCCAGCTGGTTCCGAGATATTCATAACTAAATCTGGGCTTAACCCTCTTACATTTCAGGTTTCTTAAAAATCTCCAGCTCTCTCTCAATGTAAGCCATTTTTTAAAATGTATTTTTCCCTGGCGATTTTCTTTTTTTTTTTTTTTTTTTCCTGAAGAAACAAAGTGTGTTTAGACAACATGCTCGCCAATGCTTTTGGATTCCTTTGTATTCAGATCAGCTCTCCTGAATAGTTCATCATTTCCTTTCCTTAAACATTGAGTAGTGTTTTGCTGAGAAAGGATATCCAGATGTACCATAGCTGAACTGACTCAGAAGCAAAACCTGGGGCTTCTGGAGAGTTCTTGGAAAAACATTTACCCACCCGGAGCCGGAGCATTGGCTGATTCAGAGTCTCAGCAGTGCGCAGCACAAGGTAAAGACACTGATGGCTCCCAGGCCCCCAGAGAACATTTAATCATACCCCAGAAAGTCAACACTGTCTCTTCTTTATACAGGGGCTGAGGGGTGGGGGTAGAGGGGTGGGGAAAGATGGGAGGATGTGGGACAAGAAACTTCTCTTGTCGGTTAGAGTTTTAAAAAGAAGACGGAAGCATGGGGTGAAAGGAGGGCTTCAAGCTCAGGCGTATGTTAAAGGAGGAAATGGGGCTAAGTCTTAAAGTGCTGACTTAGGGGAGTCTCCACAGCCTTGGCATGACCCCCAACCCAAGCGCACCCAATCTGACCGGTTCCTGTAACAGGCACCACATAAAGAGAGAGTTTTGTAACACTGGAACTGAATGAAGTCAGCAGAATAATGAGTGGTCCCAACAACCCTGACCTGCCTGTGTAACCCTCCCTCCCCCACCCCCAGCCCCACTTCCCGCACTCACCCGCACTGGCCTGGGCCTTCTTTAGGTGTCCTTGTTAATAGGCTCAGGCAATGAAAGCTTCCTAGGGATCCCCAAGTGATGAGGAGTACAGCTTTATAAGTCAGACCCCTCCCCACAATTCCAGAAGGTCAAACTCCAGCACTGAGACACTTTGCCATCAAAGAAGCCACAGCTGGCACTTACCAACGGCTGATAGTAATCACTGGTTGTAAGAATAAGGGCCTGGCCAGAGGACATTTTGGAAGTGCTTGATATTCTTGTCCTTAGGTTTTGAGGCTACCATCAATCCATACCCACCCATTTCACCAATAAGAAAGAGAACAGAAAGAGACCTAAGAAGGGGAGCCACAGGTAAGACCAGCACAGGCCAGAGCGCCATGGGTCAGGGATGGGTGAGTGGCCCATTTGTAGCTGGAGCTCCTGGAAGTGCATGCGCATCCAAGGAAGAATAGCAAGATGAGCTCCCTTTGCCTGGCTGTGAATTCCGCTGGCTCACCTCATTCCCTTCTCTGTGGGATTTTGTGTTCTTCAGAGGAAAGAGCACAATCCAGAGGAGGAGACAGGAGAGGGTCAAATCACTGCTCACACACAGAACACAGATAGACACCAAGTCTTTTGTAGGTTGCTCTCCTGGAGACAGGATCCACTCCAGATCTGCATGTCACATCTTCATTCCCTTCACACACTCAGTGGTGGCTTCTGCTTGGAGTCGCCCCACTAGGAAGGCTTGGGCAGGAGAGACCCTTGAGCCCAGAAGTTGTAAGACCAGCCTGGACAGCACTGTGAGACTCCCCGTCCCTCAGTCCCCATAACTAAATGAATAAACAAAGAAGCAAACAAACAATGGGATATGGCATATTTTAAAAATAACCTGTGCATATTTCCTGAATGCTTTAAATAGCCTCTTACATGAATGCATAATCTAATATTAAGTATCATTACACTCAATACAATGTAAATGCTGTGTAAGTTGATGTTCTATATACCTTAGAGAAAACGGACAAGAAAGAAGCCTGCGGATGTTTGGGACAGAGGTGGCCACGGCATGTTTAACTATCCCTACTCCCCACAGCTGGTGGAGTCCTCCGACTTCACATATGGAAGCTGACCCGCATCTTTGAGAAGTGGTGTGTGCAGCTACCCGTGGCTCAGTGGCTTTGGGACAAGAAAACCCAGTGTGAGGAAACTGTACAGGCTCAGGCACACCACCAGGAGGACCCAAAGCAGAGTGAGGAGGAATTCCATCCCGTCAACCACAGGAAATGTGTTCTGTTGTTTGGGGCAAGTGAGGTGATGAGTCAGTGACAGCCACAGCCATGTGGGGCTCAGCCCTGTGTTTCCCCTGTAGCCTTATCCTCAAGGTGGGAGCAAACCAGCTGGGTCAGCCTCCTGCCTCAAGCTCACTTTCCTCTGAAGTGTGTGGGAGAAGTTGCCCCGAGATCGTATCGATTTCTTACGAATTTTGTTCTGGCAAAAGGAAGCAGAGTAAAGCTAGCTGTTGAACTCATGAAATCCAGCCCTCTCGATCCTGATGCGGAAGTTGGGTCAACCAATTTCCTGTTTGTGTCTTTGACAATAAAGCTGTGGAGTTTCCAGGCCCTGCAGGGGGACAGCTGGCTTCAGCCAATGGTCACTTTCTCCTGTAAATTCCCCTATTGGTCTCCCCGCCCCTCTCTCTCTCTCTCTCTCTCTCTCTCTCTCTCTCTCTCTCTCTCTCTC
>JADRCD010196500.1:0-37525 GCA_019843815.1 Montemys delectorum | reverse complement strand
CATCATCATCATCATCATCATCATCATCATCATCATCATCATCATCATCGTCATCATTGTCATCATCATCATCGTCATCATCTTTGAGACAGTGCTTGCTGTGTAGCTCATGGTCCTCCTACCTCCATCTCCCAATTGCTGTAAATAGAGATTCAGGCCACCATATCTAGTTCCAAGACCACTTTGATAGAATGTTTGAGGTCCTGGGCAGGAAAAGGAAGCCTCTGAGTGGCATTCTTTGACTCCATTACATTATGATAAGGAGATCACATCCATAGGAGCCTTGAAACACTGAAGTTGGGCTGGGGATTCTGTCACTGACTGGGCTGGGGAGAGAACCTATTTGCCACTACACTTTTCTCCAAAGTGTGCAGGAAGGCCTATGCTCATCTGCAGGTGCTGTCTCCCCTACCTTCTCCCACCTCCCCTATTCCCATACACCATCCTGAGCAGTCCATAAACACTCCCAAAGCAGCACTCTTTCCTCTTCATGTCTGTAACTCCACCTCTTCATTCCCCTAGTCCCAGGTCTGTGCTCTCCTTCTGGGCTATCTCACCATGAGACTCTTGGAATGAACTGCAGTGTAGAAGGCAGACATATTCTCTGGAATGAATCCAGCTGACTGTTAGCTTTGGGTTTGATAACTTATTTATCATTTCGCCAGAAGTCTAACTCATAAGTAGATTTCTTAGCTGAGCTTGCTATCTAGGTTCAGACACTTTAAAGATGTGGAGGAAAACAGCCAAATCCATAGCTACCACCACAAAGTACAACCAAAGGAGGGAGTTAGACTGGTAGGAGAGTGAGGAGAGGAGAAACTGATTCCTTTTTGAGTGTTTCTTGGGTGCACAAGGCAGTGTATATCCCTAGTCTTTTGTGGAATGTTCTCAGAAGAGGAAACAGGTTCAGAGAGGATGTGGAGGTCACTCAGCATAGGAATGCCAGAGCTCAGAACCCAAACCAGGTCAATCTGCTTTTGAAGAGCATGAGAACTTTCTGGTCATGATATAGTTATGTTTCTGGACATGAATTTGTGTCTGGGAAAGTTTCATGAAAGGATGGGTTGGGATTGAGGACATGGTTTGACGGGGTAAAGTGTTCACCATCAAAGTGTGAGCATTGGAGTTCAATTGCCCCAAACCCATGCAAACTCTGGGCAGGTGTGGCAGCCCACCTGTAATTACAGCACTTTGTAGGTGGAGACAGGGGCTCCCTGGATGGAGACTAATTGGATCTGTGAGCTCTGGATCCAACTGAGAGTCTGTGTTTCAATGATGAGGGTGGAGAGCTATTGAGAAAAGCATCTGATGTCAGATTCCCACATACACACCAGTGCACACACGCACCCGCATACATGTATATACACATACATGTACATGTACCTATGTATATGTACATCCATTGGACATATATACACATGAAAAGAAGAGTTTCTCAGTTTGGTTTTCACTTCTTCTTCTTTTAAGCAAACGCCTGTCTTCTGGTTCTCCTTCCCCATAACCTCCCCTTTCTCTCTATTACTTCTACAGTTGTTCTAGGGCATTGAGTCTGCTGGGTTGAGGCCTGCACTGAATGCAGCAACCCAGGCAGATATTCTTCTGCTGCCAGCAGTGGGCGAGAAGCTGGGGCTGGCTGAATGGCTGGTGTAGCAGAAGGGAGACAGGCCATTTTAGACTTGGCCTCAGCTGTTCCTGGCTGTGACCCCAACTGATTGGTGCCTCTGGCTCTCTCTGGCCTAGGGATGCTCGCCACATGGAGGCATCTAGTGGATCTGTGATGGAGAACTGCTCACTACACAGCATGCTAGGCTTTAGAAAGCCCTGGGATGCTCTTGGACTAAAATAACCCTGGTACAGGTGGTGGGCAGAAAGGATGGGGGTGTCTCCAGGGAGCTAGGCACACTGAGCCATAACCCATGGAGTTAGTTTTCTATGCTCCTCCAATATTCTAGGCTAGTGATTAATTTACTTGACAAGCACTACCATCTTCTGAAGGGGCTGAGTGAACCCTGGAATGATGGGATGAACATGACAGACATGTGCAAGATCTTGAAAATCTTAACTTGTAGTAGAAGAGAGAGACAGCCAGCGGGCCCCACCTTCTGCATGGAAGGGGATAGAAGAAAACTGTCTGCTCTCATTTCCAAAACCCCCATTCATTTCCATTCGTACTGGCCTCTCTACTTACTTCCTACCTGGTGTTAATTATCAGCAATTACAGACTGCTGCCAGCATCAAAGACGACTGTGTGGCTGATCAAAGATTCAGGATTTAAACAAAACCAACAGCTTTTTGCTGTATTTCAAAATTCGATGATAATATGGTTCCCAAAGGGCAAACAGTCATGCAGTTCTGTGTCTTCAGAACCATCCACGGCCCCATGCTTGGGCAATGGCGTGGTCTGTGGGTGACAATCGTCAGGAAATAATGTTAGCTGAAGGTCTTCAATGGGGAGGCTTTTCTTTTTAGAATCAAGACTCACTGAGTACTCAGAATGCTCTATAGAATGACCAGGGATCATTGTGGCTCCTATCTCCTGCAAGGCATCTGCCTGTTCTGTTGTCACGAGTCAGGGTCTACATTGGCAGGAACAGACTTAAAGTCCAGTCCTGTAACTTCTCTGTGATCCTGGTAAAACAACTTAGTCTTTCTGAGCCTCAAGGACCCCTGGGAGGCAGAGTAGTTCAGACTAAGAGTGGTGTCTTTCTCTGGACATTTTGGGTTCTGCGACTTATTCCTTGCCTTTCTTTCTCTAGGCAGTAAATTTATCCATGAATTTTGGTTTCTCCACTCCCCCTTCAAAAAAAGCGCATAAAAACACCTCCTCCATTTGGGTTGTTCTAAAGATTAAATGGAAGGACAAACCATTTCAAGTATAAACTTTATCTATGAGATGGTGGTCAAATAAAAATAGCATTTTAAACTCTTCATTTAGAATGAAATAAAGCCTAGGTAATTTATTCCCCAGATCATAAATGGTCACGACTTTCCTGTAAGCCCAGCAGTCATTTATGATGGATTGATTTTTTTATATATCATGTCCTTTCTCAAACACATAATTCAGTAGCAAGTTCCATGGCTGGCTTCCTGAATGTGTCTTGAATCTGTATTTTCTCCTCATCTTCACTGCCACTTATTGTGGCCACAGTCTTCTCTCTACCTTCAGCCTTTCAACATGGCCTGGAATGAACTGACAGTGCTGGCTCTAAGAAGTGAGGTTGGGTGCCTCGGGAGAGTGGGCCCTGCACCCTGCTTGGGCAGCATACTTTGCTCTGATGGCAAAGGTGTGTGAGAGCAGGAGACCTGGCCCAGCCCCTCACAGGCTGCAGCACTTAGGAGAGTGGGCCTCGAACCTTGACTAGGCAACACAATTGAGCTGGCTCTGGAGGCTTGGGTGCCTGTGAGTCACCCTGAGGGCATGAGAGTGGGAGAGTTGACCATGCCTCCTGTGAACATTGGCTAGCTTAGCCAGAGCAGTGCTGGAGAGCTTGTCGCTGGTGGTGTGGATAAGGGAGATCCGGTATGATGACCAGCTAAGCTACCACCCAGGCTCAGATCTAGAGCTTTGAGTTGGTCCACTCCAAAATCTACACCATCTGTGAACTGTTGGAACATGTGAAAAGGCCAGTCCTGCTGATCCAAAGCTGCAGGATCTCCATGACACAGGGCAACAACAGGCTAACCAGGAGGAGTCCCAGTGAGGATCCAATATTGATGGTGTGACAGAAGTCAAAGGCTTCATACCAGACCAATGACCCATGGCAATAAATATTTGCAAGTGAAGATGTATGGAGGTATAATGTGGGATACACTGTGACACACTTCAGCTTTCAGGATGAGATGTTTTCTATGCTTTGTTTTGTTTTGTTTAGTTTGGTTTTTGTGTGTTTTTATTTACTTTTGGGTGGGAAAGGTTGTGATAGCAGATGGCAGATATGAGGGACAGGGAGATAGATATGTGGGACTGGGGTACATGATGTGAAACTCTCAGAGAATGAAAAAAAGTTAAAAAGAAGAAGGAGGAGGTGGAGGAGGAAGAGAGGGAGAAGTGAGATTGGTCTCCCTTTTCTTGAACCAGATAGGTGTGAGACTTCTCTCACCAGATCCTCATAGTGGAAGTGATGCTAGTGAAATCTCACCACATAAAAGTCATCTCTAGAATGCTCCCTCTTGTACCTGACCAACCATATTGAAAGAAAGCCCCAAAGGGCCATATTTTTTTGGTTTCTCCATTAAAAAAGGCATAAAAACACTTCCTTTATTGAGTTGGTTTAAGAATTAAAACCTACATTAAACCTGGCTTTTGCCTTCTGCAACTATTGGAGACTTCTCAGTTAAGGTTCCAGCCATCATGAGATCAAAGGAGGCAGATGCACTTTGCACTTGCTGAACTGTGGACTCACAAATTAGTGACCATAGCTGGGCGTGGTGGCTCACGCCTTTGATCCCAGCACTTGGGAGGCAGAGGCAGGCGGATTTCTGAGTTCGAGGCCAGCCTGGTCTACAGAGTGAGTCCAGGACAGCCAGGGCTATACAGAGAAACCCCGTCTCGAAAACACCAAATAAACAAACAAACAAACAAACAAACAAAAACCAAATTAGTGACCATAATAAAATTGCTATTGCTATGGTCCTGAGTAGGAGCTGGGGTGTCATGCAATGGCAGATGGGATAACACTTTCCCTGACTACTGTAATGCCTCACCATTCTGTCTCTGATTCCATTGAGCTCCATTCTCACAGAGTTGCTACTGGGATCTCTTTAAAGTATAATAGCATCATTTTGACACATAAAACACTTGTAGGTATTTACTTTCTGGGTCTATGAGGTTTGATCTCTGCTCCTGGTGGAGTTCTTCAGTATGGGAGATCAGATGCTGATGAGACCCAAGAAACCCTGTTCCACCTTAGCATTACTTTCCTCACTTCAGAGGTCAGGCAGCATGTCCTGTGTCTATGAGGGTATTAGGAGCCGAGGGCACTGATCACAAAGCTTTCACAGGCAGTCCTAACTATTCCAGATCTTTTCAGCAGTAACATCTCCCTCAACATCTGCCATTATGATAGCTGCCTATATTCCTTTGACATGCAGCCATATTTTAAAAACACCATGAAACATTTCTATGTGTTTGTCACTGGAGGTGAGAGCTGCATCAATTTAATAGGCCATGCTGCAAGAGGTCTTAATACTATTTATAGGTAATATGATCGTGTACTTCAAGAGAATCGGCTAAAAGGCACTTGGAAATGAAGAACAGTTGGCAGGGTGGTCAGATATTTGATTTATAAACTCAACTGACTTTTTGAGAAAAATAGTGGATTGAGCATCTCCTTTAAACCTACACTGTTCTGAATACAGACAAGATCCAAAATTCCCCCAGATTGTGTCTTCTTGACATTTCTTGTTGTTATTCAGTCTCTTCCTTAAATGTGACCTTTGACTGCACTGACCTAGGAAGGGAAGGGGAAGATGACATCACAGGTACATGAAAGCAATGAGATACTGATTACCTTTTAAGGAAATTTCTGTATCTATCAGTTGATGATGTAAGGAAAAAACAAAACCAAATAAAAACACGCTTGACAACGGGACTAAATGTGGACCAATTTTTTTTTTCCTAGTGTTCCCATGTCAACAAGTCATTATTTTTTTTCCTTTGGCTCAATTTGATTCACAATTATGGACAATAGTTACTAGCGTCCTGGGTTTACAGAAATAGAATGGAATTTTTTGCTCATACGTTGAATTTTGTGGAGATGGATGTGATCCCACATTCCAACAGACAAGAGCATCGAAGATTAAATTAAACATTTCAACATAACCAAGCTACTTTTATTACTTTGTGTGTGTATTTGTATTTCTTTTTACACCAAAGTCTTTGTGTGTCTAAAAATTAATTTAAAAAAATCAAAACATTTCATACTTTCCTGAAACTCCTCTATAACTACAGCCAAAGGCCTATTTGGATGAGAGGAAAGAGTAGAGTCAAGAACACTTCCCAGGGAGATGATCGACAAACAACCACTTGCTTAGCTCATCTGAGAAAGAAGGATCCTAAAACCACAGTGGGAAAAAAAATCTAAGAACCAGTCAGGACTACATAAGCTCAGAGAATGATGGCTGAAATGTTTGGAACTGAAGGTGTTGGGTAGAGGCAATAAGGAGGGCTGGTGGAGGAATGCTAATGAAGCAGTCAGGAATGGGGAGTTACTGCTTTATGGGTATAGAGTTTCTGATTGGGATGACAAAAATGGAAAGATAGAGTTGTACTGGCTGCACAACACAGAAAATATAAGTTCTGTCACTGAATAGTAGCTGATCATGCTTAAAACAACATCTTCATGGCCCGTGTTTACAACACGTGTGTGGACCATCTAGATGTTTGTTTTCATGCCATCCTCCATCTTTCCTGCAGAATAGGATGGCCTTTCCACTCTGGCCATAATATGGGTGCTTTCCGATAAAGTCTGTGAACAGGGATACCAGGCACATGGAGTCAGAGGTGTCATCGTGGAAAGAGGAACAGAATGATTTGATGCAAACTGAGTGCTCAACTTTCAGTGTCACCCATCTTCCTATTGTCTACTCCTCTTTTTGAGTCCCAGAATACAGACCAGTGACATCTTTAAAAAAAAAGATAAAATAAGATAGAACAAGAAGCTAACATATCCTAATTGAACAAAATAAACCAACAGAAGGAAAAGAGCCCAAGAAAATCACTGGAATCCCGGACTAACTCGCTCATTTACACACTCAGGAATCCCACCAAAACACTAACATGGAAGCCATAATATCTATGTAAAAGACCTGTAAGGTAAAAAAGAAAGAAGAAAAATATAAATAAAATAAGGTAAAAATAAGTAATAGTGAGATAAAAAAATTTAAATTAAAATAAAATGTTTTAAAAAGGAAAAAGTCTGACAGGACATTATGAGACAAGGAACCCCCAAAGATGCCCTTGAGTTCATTTCTTATTGACCATCCACTGCTGGGCATGCAACCTACTCTTGACAGTAGTTTGTTTCCCAAGGGAGACCATCTTAGAGGAAACTAATTTCTCATTTTTCAAGTGTTTACCAGCTTGAGATTGTTCCTGGGTTAGGGATGGAGCATGAGCCTACTTCTCCTTTCAGCTCTGAGAACCCATCTGGGGTTGACCTGAGCATGCTGTGTACATCTTGAATCAGTCTCTGTGAGATGCAGGCTGATCGTGTTGATTTAGTGGGTCTTATTTTCTTGATGACCTCCACCCCTTCTAGCTCTTATATTCTTTCTTCCTCTTCTTCCACAGGATTCTCTGAATCCTGAGAGGAAGGTTTTCATTGAGACATTTTATTCAGGGCTGAGTATCCCAAAGTCTCTCATACTCTGCCTGTCTGTGGGTACTTGTTTTTATCTGCTGCAGGAGGAAACTTCTCTGGTGATGGCTGAGTAAGGTGTTGATCTGTGACTATAAGAGAATGTTAAATTAGGAATAATTTTATTGCTATAGTTCTTTTTTTTTTTTTATTCTAGAACAGTAGTATTTGATTTTGCTATAGGTCCCGGGGCTATTTAGTCTCAGGTTCTTGGACACCCAAACAGTGCTGGGTATGGGTTACATCTCATGGAATGGACCTAAGTTTAATTCTAGCCTCTGTACAATATAAACTAGACCTAGTATGTTTTCAGCCTCTGAGCCTTGCTGCTGAATAAGTTGATCCCCTTTCTTGTTGTTTCTGAGCTTTGGCTGGCTGGTTCAACTCATCTGTTCTGGCTCAAATTCCTCTCCAAGCTGACTGATTCAATCTGGCTTCTCTCTTGACCTCTGACTGAATTGATCAACTTGACCTCATACTAACTTTGGCAATATGTTCTAATCTTCTGACTCCTTCTCATTCTTTGGTCTAGCTTGTTCTCTGTCTGCAATCTGTCTCTATACAACTATGCCAGTAAAACTGCCTCCTCTATTTTTCTCTACTTTTCTCTTAAGAAGTTTCCCTTTCCTTTCTCTTCTTGTGAGAGTTAGGCATATCCTATTCTGTCAAATCTTTCTCTGATTCATCACTTTTCCTGCCACTCAATTAGATATCACTTTCAGATATGGGTGCTTCCTTCTACAAAGTAATATTACCTTCATTGTTTGGGATTAAAGGTATGTACTAAAGGCATGTCTGTATTCCAGTCAAAGGGATTAAAGGTGTGTGCTAAAGCTGAGCCACGCCACAGTAAAAACTTTTTTTCAATAAACAACACAATCTTAGGGTTCACAGTGTGATCAAATATCCTGCCATGGATATAGGGCCTTGCCATCACTTTGTGGAAAGCAACCTATCGTCTGGCAAGAGCCTGGGTTGTTTGGGGGTACCCATGGGGCCCCTTTGGCCAACAACTCAATTGTATATAACCTGATCCTGGTACTGGAAGCTTCATTTGGTGATAAAAGATGGCCACTTGGGCTCTGTTTTCATTATTTGCCAATTTCATTTAGAATATATATATTTTAAATACACACACACACACATACACACACACACACACACACACACACACACACTCTAGTATATTAGGTTTCCATACAGCCTCTCACACAGCCCTTCATTTTAGCTGTCTCTCCTTGTTTTCCCTCCACTGCTCCCCTTTTCCCTCTCCTTCTCTACTTGTTCTTCCTGTTCCAGCCTTCCCAGCCCATCCATTTGTAACTATCTACTTTTTTTCAATTTTCTATGGAGATCTATTTGTCCCCCGACTAGAATTGTAGCTTGGTTATCATTGGCCCAACCAATATCCACATATAAATAAATGCATATCATATTTACCTTTCTGAGTGTGAGTTACCTCACTCAGGATTATTTTTCTAGTTCTATCCATTTGCCTGACAGTTTCATTTTTTCTTAAAATGGATGAGTAATACTTCATTGTGTAAATGCAGCATATTTTCTTTATCCATTCTTCTATTGAGGGACGTGTAGGCTGTTTCCAGTTTCTGGCTACACTTGTCAGTGTTATCTTAACAACAGGTAGAAGAATACACTGAGGAATCTGAGTAGCTCAAAAAGAAAAGCTTAAGGAGATTTAAATAGAGGCTTCCTAGGAGCCTGGAGTCAACCATAGTACTGAATTGTTCAGTGTACAGCCAATGAGTTCCACAATGGGCTCAGAGCTTCCAATGAATATTTTAGGGAACTGGTCTTCAGTATCTTCCCTGTGGAGGAGAGGAAAGTCTCCAGTGTGAAAGACTGAAATCTAGGCTGTGTTCTTCAACAAGCTAAAGAAAGTCAGATTTGGGCTGTCGAGATGGCTCAGTGGGTAAGAGCACTGACTGCTCTTCCGAAGGTCCTGAATTCAGATCCCAGGAACCACATGGTGGCTCACAACCACCCGTAATGAGATCTGACACCCTCTTCTGGTGTGTCTGAAGACAGCTACAGTGTATTACTCAGGAGAGAGCAGGGCCAGAGGGAGCAGGCTGGAGCAAGCAGAGGTCTTGAGTTCAATTCCTAGCAGCCACATGATGGCTCATGGCCATCTGTACAGCTACAGTGTACTCATACATATAAAATAAATAAATCTTTAAAAAAAAAGAAAGTCAGATTTTCTCATGACAGGGACAAAAATAAAGATTTTGCGAGAAGCTGATGATCTCAGCAAAAAATGGCTTATTATGAGTATTGTTAGAGCTATGAAATTTAAGTATCTCGTCTGTGAAACAAGAACATGCTACTATCAAATAAAGAACAGAGAACAAAACATACCTTTAGAAATTAAAATAGTGGTAGTAGTCCCAACACGGAGAGTAACTGGGACTAGTGGGATCAGACACACAGGAACTCCACCAGCTCAGTGGCTCAGTTTTCCTTCTGATCCCAAACACCCAGAGGAAGCTCCACTCCCAGGCACTCTAATACACCCAGGATCAGAGGTGAGGAGAACATAACATTTGTCCCAACACCGGGAGTAACTGGGACCAGCCGGACCAAGCACACAGGAACTCCACCAGACCAGTGGCTCAGGTTCCTTCCAGTCTGTCTGGGCTGGTGCCCTGAGCAGACCTTGGGTGAAAGCTCAGTCCCACAACAACCAGAGGAAACTCCACTCCCAGGTGCTCTAACAAGCCCAGGGTCACAGGATCACAGAGATAGCTTGACTCTGAGGAGTTCTGACACAACCAGGATCACAGGAAGGATAGGCTCCAGTCAGATTTAGCAAGGGCAGGTAGCCCTAGAGATAAGCAGATGATGGGGGGGGGCAACTGTAAGAATATAAGCAACACAAACCAAGGTTACTTGGCATCATCAGAACCCAACACTCCCACCATTGCAAGTCCTGGACATACCATCACACCGGAAGAGCAAGATTCAGATATAAAATCACTTCTCATGGTGATGATACAGGACTTTAAGAAAGACATAAATAGCACCCCCCAAAGAAATACAGAGAACACAGGTAAACAGCTAGAAGCCCTTCAAGAGGAAACACAAATATCCCTTAAAGAATTACAGAAAAACACAATCAAACAGGTGAAGGAAATGAACAAAACCATCCCGAATCTAAAAATGGAAACAGAGACTGTCGAGTCCGAGTTCACCCGCTAGCACAGCCTTCTTGCAGCTCCTCCGCCGCTGGTCCACACCCGCCACCAGTTCGCCATGGATGACGATATCGTGTGCTCGTCGTCGACAATGGCTCCGGCATGTGCAAAGCCGGCTTCGCGGGCGACGATGCTCCCCGGGAGCCGTCTTCCCCTCCATTGTGGGCCTCCCAAGGCACCAGAGTGTGATGGTGGGTATGGGTCAAGAGGAGTGAGGGACCTCGGCCTTGTGAGGGTTTTGTGCCCCAGTGTGGGGGAATGCCAAGGCCAATGGGTGGGAGAGGGTGGGGGGACAGGCATTGGGAGGGGGGAGGCAGAAGGGGTTTGTTCTTGTGTTTGTTTGTTTGTTTGTTTGTTTTGGAGGGGAAAATGGGAGAGGGAAAGTGTATATGTGAATGAAGAAAATACCTAATATAAATAAATAAATTAATTAATTAATTAAAAAAAAAAAAAAAAAAGAAGGACTCCTACGTGGGCCAGAGCAAGAGAGGTATCCTGACCCTGAAATACTCCATTGAACACAGCATTGTCACCAACTGGGATGATATGGAGAAGATCTGGCACCACACCTTCTACAATGAGCTGCGTGTGGCCCCTGAGGAGCACCCTGTGCTGCTCACCGAGGCCCCCCTGAACCCTAAGGCCAACCGTGAAAAGATGACCCAGATCATGTTTGAGACCTTCAACACCCCAGCTATGTATATAGCCATCCAGGCTGTGCTGTCCCTGTATGCCTCTGGTCGTACCACTGGCATTGTGATGGACTCCAGAGACGGGGTCACCCACACTGTGCCCATCTACGAGGGCTATGCTCTCCCTCATGCCATCCTGCGTGTGGACCTGGCTGGCCGGGACCTGACAGACTACCTCATGAAGATCCTGACCGAGCGTGGCTACAGTTTCACCACTACAGCTGAGAGAGAAATCGTGTGTGACATCAAAGAGAAGCTGTGTTATGTTGCCCTAGACTTCGAGCAGGAGATGGCCACTGCCGCATCCTCTTCCTCTCTGGAGAAGAGCTATGAGCTGCCTGATGGCCAAGTCATCACTATTGACAATGAGCGGTTCCGATGCCCCGAGGCTCTTTTCCAGCCTTCCTTCTTGGGTATGGAATCCTGTGGCATCCATGAAACTACATTCAATTCCTTCATGAAGTGTGACGTTGACATCCGTAAAGACCTCTATGCCAACACAGTGCTGTCTGGTGGCATCACAATGTACCCAGGCATTGCTGACAGGATGCAGAAGGAGATTACTGCTCTGGCTCCTAGCACCATGAAGATTAAGATCATTGCTCCTCCTGAGCACAAGTACTCTGTGTGGATCGGTGGCTCCATCCTGGCCTCACTGTTCACCTTCCAGCAGATGTGGATCAGCAAGCAGGAGTATGATGAGTCCGGCCCCTCCATCGTGCACCGCAAATGCTTCTAGGCGGACTGTTACTGAGCTGCGTTTTACACCCTTTCTTTGACAAAACCTAACTTTCGCAGAAAAAAAAAAACGAGACAACATTGGCATGACTTTGTTTTTTTGTTTGTTTGTTTTTTTTTTTAATTTTTTTTTTTTTTTAAAAAGGTTTTTGTTTTGGCGCTTTTGACTCAGGATTTAAAAACTGGAACGGTGAAGGCGATAGCAGTTGATTGGAGCAAACATCCCCCAAAGTTCTACAATGTGGCTGAGGACTTTGATTGTACATTGCTTTTTGTTTTTGTTTTTGTTTTTTTAATAGTCAATCCAAGTACCCATGGAATATATGGTTACAGGAAGTCCCTCACCCTCCCAAAAGCCACCCCCACTCCTAAGAGGAGGATGGCCAAGTCCCATGCCCTGAGTCCACACCGGGGAAGGTGACAGCATTGCTTCTGTGTAAATTATGTACTGCAAAAATTTTTTTAAATCTTCCGCCTTAATACTTCATTTTTGTTTTTAATTTCTGAATGGTCAGCCATCGTGGCCCCCCCTTTTTTGTCCCCCCAACTTGATGTATGAAGGCTTTGGTCTCCCTGGGAGTGGGTTGAGGTGTTGAGGCAGCCAGGGAGGGCTGTCCCGTACACTGACTTGAGACCATTTTAATAAAAGTGCACACCTTACAAACAAACAAACAAACAAAATGGAAAAAGAAACAATAAAGAAATCAGAAAGAGAGACAACCCTGGAGATAGAAAACCTAGGAAAGAAATCAGGAGTGGTAGATGCAAGCATCACCAACAGAATATAAGAGATAGAAGAGAGAATCTCAGGGGTAGAAGACACCATAGAAAACATTGACACAACAGTCAAAGAAAATGCAAAAAGCAAAAAGCTCCTAATTCAGAACATCCAGGAAATCCAGGAAGCAATGAGAAGACCAAACCTAAGGATAATAGGTACAGAAGAGAATGAAGACTCCCAAGGTAATGGGCCAGTAAATATCTTCAACAAAATTATAGAAAAAAACTTCCATAACCTAAAGAAAAAGATGTCCATGAACATACAAGAAGTCTATAGAACTCCAAACAGACTGGACTAGAAAAGAAATTCCTCCTGTCACATAATAATAAAAACACCAAATGCACTAAACAAAGAAAAAATTTTAAAAGCAGTAAGGGAAAAAGGTCAAGTAACATATAAAGGCAGGCCAATCAGAATTACACCAGACTTCTCACCAGAGACTATGAAAGCTAGAAGATCCTGGGCAGATGTCATGCATACCCTAAGAGAACACAAATGCCAGTCCAGGCTACTATACCCAGCAAAACTCTCGATCACCATAGATGGAGAAAACAAGATATTCCATGACAAAACAAAATTTACACAATATCTTTCCACAAATCCAACCCTACAAAGGATAATAGATGGAAAACACCAACATAAGGAGCAAACTACACCCCAGAAGAGGCAAGAAGGTAATCTTTCAACAAATCCACACAAACCTAATTCCACCTCTTACAACAAAAACAGCAGGAAGTGACAATTACTTTTTCTTAATATCTTAATATGAAAATTAATATTATCAACATAACCTAGTCAATTGAAATCCAAAAATATGCAGAATTAGAAATTTATTGACTGTCATCCAATGGTCTCTCTAATTTGGTAATTGGAGAAATAAGTCCAATATTATACAATCCATATACACTTCCAGCGTGTTTGTTCATGACAATGTCTTGCTGTGTACAACATAATGGTCTTGAGATTTGCTTCTCCTATCTCAGCCTATTAATAATTTGTTTATTTCATGTTTTTACACCATACTATGGTTTTCAGAACAGCTTACATATTTTAAAAGTATTTATATACCCAAAAGCAATGTAGACAATTAAATTGGGAGGGGGTTTGTAAGAAAACAACAAAGAGTAAGACTGACTGCTTTGCTTGACATTTGTAACTCTGGTAACAAGTTATCACATTGAGAGTCAAGATTTTAACCTCTACTAAATATAAAACAAACAAACACTTTATATATTTATGTTCATTTGAGAAAATATTAATAGTGACATATTATTTTGAAAAATACAGTTAATACGTTTGGAGTTATTTAAAATTTATACTGAGAAAAACGTATGTATTTTCAGTATTGCCGTAGGCAAGCATCTACATAAGACTGTTAAATTGATTGTTGTTTTATATCAAACAACTTTTATAATACTCATTTTTATTGTTATAATATTTTATAAATTTTAAAGAATATGACAAAAAATATTGTAGGTATTGAAGGGAGGTCTCTGGGAGGAGTTGGGGTACAAAAGGAAAATATGAATGTGATTTAATTTTATTTACTTAAAATATATTTTTAAATGTTAACAAATTCAGATAAATTGAAATCATATAACTTTTTTTTGTTTGTTTTTGTTTTTGTTTTTCGAAACAGGGTTTTTCTGGATCGCCCTGGCTGTCCTGGAACTCACTCTGTAGCCCAGCCTGGCCTCAAACTCAGAAATCTACCTGCCTCTGCCTCCCAAGTGCTGGGATTAAAGGCGTGCGCCACCACTGCCCAAAATCATGTAACTTAAAAAATAAATAAATAAAAGACTCATACGTCAAAAAAAAAATAGTGGGAGTAGAAATGAAGAGCTCAACAGAGGGGCGGGGGATAGTGTGAGCAAAGTCCACAGATACTATGCAAAAAAGACAAGAAAATGCAACACAGAGGAAAAGAAAATTATAAAGTTTTTGACATAAGACTTTAAAAATCTGAGTAATTAGTGTTTCAGAAAGATAAAGAGAGTGAACAAGGCAAACTCACCAATGCTGTAATTTAGGGAAATCCCCCATAACTTAAGAACATGGAAGTAAATTGTAGTAGAACAATTCACTGTGACAGTTTTGAATAGCATTGTACTAGTTTTCTATTGCTTTTTAATAAGTTGCCACAGACTTAAGTAGCTTAAACCAACATGAGTTTAGTATAGCACAGTTTTCAAGGGTCAGGGTTTTGGACATGGCTTGGCTGCATCCTTGGCTAAGGGTTTTGGAAGCTGCACTCCAGGCTGTGTTCCCATCAAACTAAAGCTCCAGGCCCTCTCCCAAGCCCATAGGAACAGGACTCGGGTCCTTGCAGGTGTAGTGGTTTCCTTTCTTGGGGGCAGATTTTAGCTCCCAGAATTCCTTTTACTACAAAGCTTTTTATAGATTTTGTTTCATGACAACATCATCTTCAAAACTCCTCATGCCAGTCTATGACAGGGTCTTGATACTGTAAATAGCTACACAAGTGAGGGTCTCTTACCTTTCTCATGAAATTGAATCTAGTTATTTCCTTGATCAATGTCTAGATACATATCCAGTTTCTGTGTCCATTCTAATTACACAGGGCTGCAACTAATTGGGGCAGGGGGTGACATCTTAGACTTCTGCTTACTACAACTATGAAAAAAAATCTCTTAAAATCTCTTGGTGAGAAATAAATAGGTTCATATGAATGAAAGGGAGTGGAGTGGTTCAGGCTTCCCAATGGTAATGTTGGCAGCTAGCAGATAATGAAGTGACAGTATCAAAATTCTGAAAGGAAATTATTTCCTACCTACAATTTTATATACCCATCCAAATAAGCTCTACCGGTGTGAAAATAGAATGCTCATCTTTCCGGAAATAAAAAGTCTCAACTACTCACCTCCCTCACACTCTTTCTCAGAAAGCCACCGGAGATTATGTATTAAAAAAAACCCAAAAGAGTAGCTAATCTAAATGAAGACATTACATCCAAGAAACAAAGGGAGTCTCCACATGAGGGTACAGAGGGAGAATCCATCAAGATGAAAATGATGGATGGCTGAAGTGAGTGAGAGTGATGGGGAGAGATCAGATAACTGGTTGGAAGCGTTTGGCTGGAACTAGCATAGAAAGAAAGAGAACAGTGCAATGGACAATTGTTACCTCCCGAGATGACAGAAATATTTAAGAATGTCGGCGGAGCTGTGGTTCACTAGAGGGCTTCACTTTCAGTAACTCTAGGTTCCTAGTAATGCAAATACTGAATAGCAATCTAACCGGAGTGTGAAATAGGATAGACTCTTCAAAGGATGTCGTTTTGGATTAAATTGTGTCCCCCTCCCTGAAGGTGTTGAAATCCTTTCCGGCATCTGTGAGTGTGAGTGAGTCTTTAGGAATGGAGTCTTTACAGTGACCCAGTGCATGTCTGTTGTTGTTGGGAAGAAAGGAGGGCTTACGCTTCATTTTCTTTAGTGGGAAGTTAACGAGTAATTTCTACAAATTAGGAATCAAGAAGTTACAGGGTAAACATGGTATTTAGAGGCCTGAAGACAAACAGCCAAGTGTCATTCAAAAGAGTTAAAGGCTTTGGGGTTGGGATAATGATTTAGGGAAAGGAAGGCCTGTTGGAGGTTAGTGTTTATTTTAGGGAAAGTCTTTGAACCAGATAACTATTTATATCCTGTGCACAGAATGATAAATATAAAAGCTAAAATTTCTAATATATCAGCAATAATTAACCAGAAGTTATAATAGAGGGGGAAAAATCCCATTGACAAGGGCAATAAAATCGGCATAGACAGAATCGGACACATGCCAGGTCTTTATGGGGAAAACAATAACGTTCTACTGAAGGGCAAAGATAAATAAAACCCGGCATCCGTCTTAAATAGTGCATGCAGTGGAGGAAGTGAGAGGAAGGCAATTACAGGTCAATGTGCAAGGAAACATTATGAGGGGAGAGAACACCAGACCCCACCCACATCAGGGAGTTAGCCATGCTCCTGGAGGGGAGGTGGATTTCAAATGAAAATGGGGAATTTTAGGGAGAGTGGGGAGAACTTCCAGAGGATAACAGCTGACCTGGTGGATGATTGTCTGGGCAGCAATAGAGACTTTTTTTCCATGGTGGAGCTGGGTGAGGTAAAGCTGGACTGTGAGGCAGAAAGCTCTCAGAATCTGGTAGAAATCTGGACAGTGAGGTGGTAAGGCAAATAACCCTCAACTCTTTTTTTTTTTTGGTTTTCCGAGACAGGGTTTCTCTGTATAGCCCTGGCTGTCCTGGAACTCACTCTGTAGACCAGGCTGGCCTCAAACTCAATAATCTGCCTGCCTCTGCCTCCCAAGTGCTGAGATTAAAGGTGTGCGTCCACCACCGCCCGGCTAACTTCCTACCTCTACTTTCCAAGTGATGCGATTACAGGTTTGAGACATCAGACCCCATTTTATGTAATGCTGGTAACCAAACCCAGGGCTTCTTGCATGTTAGCCAAGCCCTATACCAACTGAGCTACATCCCCAGTCTGTCTCCATTTAATAGTTATGGTGCAGCAACCAAGGACTATACATGATGGGACTGATTGTTCTGGCAGCATGTGTATAGTAGAGGATTGCAAAGTTGATCATTAATGGGAGGAGAGGCCCTTGGCCCTGTGAAGGTTCTGTGCCCCAGTGTAGGGGAATGCCAAATAAATGGGAGAGGGTGGGGTGGCAGGCATGGGGAGGGGGGAGGCAACAGGGGTTTATTCTTGTTGGTTTTGTTTGTTTGTTTGTTTTTTGGAGGGGAAACTGGGAAAGGAGAAATTTACATGTAAATAAAGGAAATACCTAATTAAAAAAAATAAAGAAAATATCTAATAAAAATATGCATGTGAAGAGGACCTAGATTCAACAATATATAGAGAGAATTCAGTGGATATATGAACATGAAATAAACCTAGTGTGAAGACAAAAAAAATAAAAAAAAATATTTATGGTGCATTTAAAGGATTTCAAGCCGGAGTGAGCCAGAAGGTGGCTTTTTTTTTTTTTTTTTTTTTTTTTTATCACAGAATAGCCACATTAGTGACTTAGGATTTCTATTGCTGTGAAGAGATGCCATGACCACATCAACTATAAAGAAAAATATTTAATCAGGGCTGGCTTACAGTCTCAGAGGTTTAGTCTATTATCATTATGGTGGGAAGCACTGCACATGCAAGCAGATATGGTGGTAGAGAAGGAGCTAAGAGTTCTACATCAAGCTCTGGCAGCAGGCAGCAGGAAGAAAGCCTCAGACACACTTCCTCCAAAAAGGTCACACCTCCTAAAAGTGCCATTCCCTATGGGCCTGTTGGGGCCATTTTTATTCAGACTACCACAGTGACTTAGCAATAAAAGATGTTATCACGGACAGACGATTCCACTGTCTTGAAAAGTCTTCAGGCAGGCTCTCTCAGGACATCATCACTGTCGCCAATATGTGCTGTCTGTAACAAGTACCCACAGCCAGGGTGGCTCAGAAGCAGAAATTAGTTTCTTACTATTCTGGAGGCTTGTAATTCTGTTGTCTGGTAAAAGTTCTTGTCCCATTGTTTCGACCGCCATCTTTACATTGTATCATTTACAGGGCAGAAAGGGGAGAAGGGGCGGGGTACTCACCCTACAATTGAGGTTCCTGCATCAGGATCTAATTACTTCCAAAGCCTCTGCCTGGGGATGGGGGTGGTTAGAAGTCTGAAATATAAATTCTAGGTGAGAGGGCACACACTTTCAGTCCCTGTTCCTTGACTGTCATTGTGCCTTAAGTCAGCCAAGATCCAGGCAGAGGCAGTTGCTAAGCGCTTAGCCCTACCTGAGGAGATAGGCTTCAGGGAGGATATCCATCGTTGGCGCCTCCAGCAAACGCCAAACCCAGGCTCCGATCTGCGAAGGCATAACCACTCTACCACTACCACTCAGGGCTGAGAGAATCTGTGTGTAAAGGATAAATGCGGCAGCATTGTTGATCAGTGCAGCTTCCAGAAGCTTCCTTGAAAGCACTATTTCCCATCCCTTACCCTTTCTCCTCAGTGCTGTTTCTGAAAACAGATGTGATAGGTAGAGCTTAGGCGACCCCATTGTCTCATGAGGCACCCAGGGATTTCTGTGGGTGGAGCCTCTCGGAGAAGATACTTAGCTTACAGAGCAAGAACATTTTGTGGTGAGGGCTGATCTATTACTTCGGACTCCTAATCTCTCAGTTGGTTTTTTTTTTTTTTTTAATTTTGTAGAGAAATAACATTTCTATCTTAAGCCATTGTTAATTTTGGACTTCTCTATTGCTCATATCTAAACCTAATCTTAGAGACCTCTGCAGTGATGTGGGTAAACACAGAAGTCAGGTTTGACTAGTAAGTAAAGACGGGGCTGTCTTTGGAGAATGAAGGAGATCCAGGAAGGGTAGGGTAATGTGGGGTTAGATCAGGAGATCTAATGTGTAGAAGCAATCAGGGAGACTCTTAGGTCCTTATCATGAGAAAACCCAAATCCAGACTGGGCCTGTGTGCACAGCCCTTGTACCTAAATCAAACCAAACGCTTCCTCAGTTCTTTAGAGATGAGAAATTAAAAATTCTTCATGCCAGAGCTTTGCTGGGTTCCACAGCTGTTCTGCTTAAAACCAGGTGAAGGAATGCTCGTGATAAGAAAACAGAAGAAGATGCAGACTGGGTCGAGGGGCAGTGGCTGAGGGCAGGGAGGTGGCCCAGGGAATGAGAAGGTAAAGATAATGGCACGTATGCATGAAGAGGCCACCCTGAAACCTTTCATTTTATATGCTAACTTCAAAGTTTGATTTGAGAAACGAAAAAGAACAGGTGAAATTCTTTGCCTGACAGTTCGTCCCAGAGGGTCTAGGAGTATTTTCTCTCAGCCAGCCTGAATCATTTGAAACCTTAAGACCCACAAGGGCTACTTCCTTTTCTTAATGCACATTTACACGTCCTCTTTCTCCAGAGTTGAGAAACTCAGTTTAGGGTAAGTCCCTTCTTTCCCCACAGTACTCCAGTGGTGTGTCTCAGTCACCAGGAGAGCCACACATCCAACTCCCACTCCAACATGTGTACCAAGAAGAGACAGGGTCTATAACCCCTGCCCGAGATACGGACCAAGTGCCATCTCTGCCCCTTTGCCCATCCTACCTCTGCTTCTTTACTTCTGTTATACTTCAGAGCACCTTACCAGGGTCTTAGACTTCTCCATTTTGTTTTGCTTTTTTGTGGCTCCGCATCCCTATCCCTCCACAGATGGATAGTTCCTCACGGGTGGGTGGGGCCTACCTCTGTCTATTTCAGTGTAGTTCATGTTCCCAGGAGCCAGCACGACACTCGGCTCATAGTCAAACCTCCGTAAAATAGGTGCCAGACGAATTAATGCTCAGGCAACCGCGCTTTCACCACACTCGGCTTGTTAGGTACTTGAGCAAAGTCCCTGTGTTTTCTCCTGATGAATAGGTGGCTCACAGGCAGCCTGTGTGGAGGCTGACCTTGTTGCCCCTTGCGCTACTGTTTCTGTGCGTGCCCTTCTTCCTCAGTTCTTGAAGGTTGTCATGCCCAGTGTGTGAACAGCCACCTGCTGCTGAGCACTTTGACCTTTTGCAGCACGCCTCCTTTAGGAATGAATCACCGCACACAGCACAGCCGACACATCTCCTCAGCTTGTTTAAGCTTTCATTATTTTTACTTTGAATGCCAACACAATCGCACCCTTCTAGGCCGTTGCTTCCTACTCTGTGGATACAATGAGATTAATAATATTTGCAAAGTGATGTGAAAGAAGGTAAAACTCCAGCAAAACTGCTGTTTAGGACTCTCTGGTTCAGACAGGCAGGACTCTCCCTCCCCACCACCCCCCACACCAGCTCTTCAATTGTCGCTATCTGTTGGTGGGAGGCTAAATTGATGTGATTTTTTTTTTTATATTGTAGCTTTGATTTGTTTTGTATTTTTGTTGTTTTGTTTGTATCTATAAAAGTTTATAACTTGGAAATTCCTAAGTAGAGGTTTTTTTTTTTTTTAAATCTGTAGTTTGCTATCTATAATATACATGTAAATCCAGACTATTATCTATTAATTTCTTATCATAATAGAGATTCAAAATGCATATTCACTCTTTTGTGTTGCATTTCCAGGGTCTGGTGATTAAAAAAGAAAAAAAACAAAAACAAAAGAAATCCAAAGCCTCACCTGACTGTTGTTATAGTGCATGTTTTGTCACCCTGTGCTCTGGTAAATATTAATAGGTGTCCCATCTGTGATAAAATAACCCTGTGTAACTTGCTTTGCTACTTCAGAATGCACATCTTCACCTGTGTGCATTAGCCAATGTGTATTACCACTTAACTTTTTTTAGCTTTAACTAATTTTAGCCTTGCTTGACAATACCCCCACCCCACCTTACAGCATTCCTAAGTTTACAGTATTTTTATAGACATGCTGAGATCCATATCTATCTGGTAGACCACAGACTTGGTCCCAAAAGGGATTGGAATCATCCCCCGAGCTCTCCCGACAGAATGCTGTGCACAGCTCATTCCAGCCCCAGAGCCCAGCACTTTAAGCAGTGCAGCTCCAGAGGACAGCATCTGCTAGGCTTCTGGAAAGGACTTCACACTGTCTAGTTCAGGGATGTTGAACGCCTCTTCCCAGCAGGTAGTGCTCTGTCTCTGTAATTATCAAGTTTTGTGCAAGAGAAACATGAGAAGATTCCAGCAGTTTCAGGGAAGCTTGAAACACCCGTTTTGGTTTTTGAGTAGGCTCATCTCGGCTTCTGTTTGTCTTAACATGAGTAAGAGATTATTCACAGTGTGGGTGTGGTAGCTCGGCAGGACATGATAGAGGCTCCAATTTCATATTTTTCTTTATTTGACGCCCATCTTATGCATCCAAATGAGAACAATGTTCCAGTGTCTTTTCTGGGAGATCAATTTGGGAAGACTTCTGTAGTTGGGTCTTCCTTAAGTACTAGTCGTGGTATCAGCATTCCGGGGTATGTTTGGGGGGAGAGTGGGGTAGGGGTGAGGGTGGGGAGATGGCTGGGGCTGGTGAGTTTTGAGGTGTAAGGAAAAACTCCCTACTGTTTAGAATGTAGAACCAAAGGACCCAAACGCAGAGAACCTCTGTGGGGAACATGGCTGAGCATTTGCAGGCTCACATTGGATATGGATGACCTTGAGCTGTGGATCAGTTTGAAGGTCTTAGTCTCTAGCTACCCTGGGGGATTGGGGGGTCAGGTGACTGTCTGTATTGTTGTCATTCTTCCTAAGGCTTTCAGAGCATCTTCCATGTTCAGGGAAGTGGTCCTGTGAGGTCTCATGGTGTCATTACTGCAGGCTGGCCACAGAGTGACGTGTCTGATTTGATGCTCAGTATCTTTAAAACACATTAGTTTAAAGAGTTTTCTTTCTAGCTTACTAGTGAACTGACGATAGTGGAGTCCAGAGGATGACCTTTGGATGTGTTCAATTCCACGGTGACTATTTTTGGAAATTATTGATAACTTTCTGTCCTTGACTAGGTCTTTGGCACAAAGTATCTTAGATAAGGGTTTCTGAGGATGTGGTCCAGGTCTTTCCTAAGAGGCTCTTGTGCTGTTATCAGAGTCATCAGTGGCAGCATCTTTGCCAAATCGCCCATTTACAAAGCTGCCTTCATCAGGACTTGCTACGGCACCCGATAGTGACTGAGTTGAACCAGGCTTTCTCAGTAAAGAAAGATAAATCTGAAGCCAGGCAACCCCCCTCCTAAACAATGCCTCCTCTTTCGTCTCCACTACCCTGCTTTAATTTTGCCTAGTAGGACTTAACACCATCTGTATAATATTATATATTAACTTAGTGTTTGTTTATTATAAACCATAAGCTCTCTGGGGATGGGAGTCTTCCTTTTGTTTATCACCAAATACCAAGAATCTGGGTGGGAAAAACCTTGGAAATAGGCATGGAGTATAAGAGGAGCTTAATAATTACCTGTTGAATGAATGCAAGAAGAAATGGAGTAATTTGGGAACTCAAATGACATTATCATTTATCTTTAATTTTTCTTCATTCTGCTTTTCTCTGTATCACTTTCATACCTTGGGCCACTACTTCTTTTGTAGAGGCAAGATGGCTTCCACTAGAAAGAGAACTTTCATTCAGTTTTTGCTCATTAGCTAGCATAGGTCGTTTTAAGCATGGCCAAAAGATGGATTTGGGATTAGCGAAGTAGACACTCTGAAAAGGATGCAGCCTGGGCATGTGTAAAGATACACTTCAACTCTGACATTACTTTATTAATCACTTTCAGCTCCATGTTATCAATGGAGCCTCACTTAATGAGGAAAGTGATAGGAGAGATATTGGCATTCCCAATGTACAGATGAGAAAACTGAGGGAGAGTTGGCTTCTTCAAACAGTTTGGAAGCAACGGGGTTCCCTCTGGACCTCAAGTGTTCTTAGATAGCACCCAATTCTACAAATCAGATCATTTGCCAGGATGGATTAAAATGACAGCTGCGTTTTGTATCTTTATAGAGGGAGATAAGAAGGTGGCAGAATTCACGCACACGTGCACATGTGCAGGTGCATGCCTACACGTGCACGACTTTTACTTTTCTCTGGCTGCTAACTTGACTTCTTCTAGTAACTGAATGGCTTTGATGGCTGCGTGGAGGATGAGGAGTCAGAGTGGTTTGGAGAGCGACAGTCCCTGATCCTAATGACTTGAATCAAGAGAAGCATAGATAACATTGTATTTGGATAATTCATAATCCTTTCTGGAGAACCACACCAGAGTACAGAACTTCAGCTTCCTGTGATATAAACACTTCTACCACATCAATGCTTTGGGATGAGAGAGGCCTCAGGAGTCTTTGCTCCTACAAATCCCAGCACTGTTCACAACCTGGGGAGCCAACCTCTTAGCTCATCCCACTTGCCTCCTCTCCTTCTCTACTTCTCCTTGCTCTGAAGAACTGGTTCTCTTCCTTGCTCTCACTTTGGGTTCAGCGGCAAAATACATCAGAGGGTTTAATAGTTTACAGGTTGAGTGTGATTGGGACTTATCACTCTCATGTTACACACTCGAAGAACTAGACTGGCAGAGGGTAAAAGTTCAAGAATTCATGCTGAGCCAGGTAGTAATGGTGCCCACCTTTAATCCCAATAGGGATTAAACTCAGATCTCTGAGTTCTAGGCCAGCCTTATCTACAGAGTGTATTCCTAGACAGGCAAGTCTACACAGAGAAACACTGTCTTGAACTATCCCCTTCAATAAAAAAAGAAAAAAGAAGACAAAACAACAAAACTTATTCATACTGATAAGCCAAGGGATGGTGTCTTTTTTGAAAAAAATGTTTTTAACCTTTAATGTATGTCTTTATTTCTTATGTGTATGGGTGTTTTGTTTGCATGCAAGTCTGTGTACCATGTGCATTCTGTGTACTTGGAGACCAGAAAAGGTTGTCAGATTCCCTGGGACTAGAGTTATAGATGATTGTGAACTGTCACAGGGGTGCTGGGTCCTCCGAATGAACAGTCAGTCCTCTTAACCAGCTCTCACGGGGTGGAGTATTAAACCCAGACATTTAGAATTGTTTTTAACTTTGAGTTATTTCCAGTCAATTGTTCTTAGCCTTGACTGCAGCCTATCCTTGAGATTCGATGTAATTGGTTTAAGGTGTGGTTGAGGTAGCTGGATGTATGTAGCCATGGTTGATAAGCCACCAAGATATATACCACTGACAAGCTGGGGGGTGGGCGATAGGAAAAATTGCTATTTGTTTCAAGAGAAGGTAGGGGTAGGGTTGTAGCAAGTGAGATTATAGGAAAGACTTTAGGATTATAGGGTATATTCATTAGTTTCCTTATTGTTATGACCAAATACCTGAAAAGAAACAATCTAGCTCAAGTCCAACTTTATGAGCCAACGATTTTGTTGGTGTACTTAAAAGATTATTGGCAGATCAACATCAGCATGGCCAAAAAGCCAGCCCAGCATAGGAGATGATTGATGCAGGCTGCATGCCTGGAGTTCCTTCCAGTCAGCCAGAGCCTCCTCTCCTGAGCCGTAGATCCTGGGTTTCCTGAACCTTGTAAGTTTCATGAACTTCCTGGATTTTATGAGCTCCTTTCTTCCCTTCAGGAGAGGACTTTCCAATGCTAAGATGAAAGCTGCACAACAGCTGGCTTCTCCCTTCTCATCTCTGGATTCTCACATACAGGCTTATCTCCCCACTGTGCCTCTCTGTGAACACCCTCACAGACACTCAGATGTGTGTTTTCTAGGTGATCCTACATCCAGGCCAGTTGATTACTCACCATATTAGGAGAAGGGACTACATTTGCTATCTTTATACAAGCCACCAGGGCAGGCGGATGGGGCAATCAATGTTGATTTCTTAATGCAAACTGTTCTCTCATAAAACAAATTAGAAAATGTCTTCTCTAGGAATACTCAAAGCTGCAATTGCCCAGCTTGGCAAGAAGATGGTCACCACATTGTGAATTTTAAAAAGAATCCCTCCTGCCTTGAAGGATAGAGTCCCATAGGAGGAGCACAGTCTAGTGAACAGAACCAAGAATTTGTGTCTCCATTTTCGACCTGGGATAGTTTCTTATGTAGTAAACAATCTGTATAAGAATTATAGCAATGTTGAGTAAGGAAACATAAACACCTATAGATTTCATTCAATTAGAAGCTGAGTGTCTAGCACTTGGTGGTCATGCAACTAAATACATCTCCTGTGTGTGTGTGTGTGTGTATGTGTGTGTGTGTGTGTGTGTGTGTGAGAGAGAGAGAGAGAGAGAGAGAGAGAGAGAGAGATATGCAAATAAATATGGCCCCAGCTCTCCTCTTCGTGTCCTAATAAGGAGAAAATGGTCTGTAGAGTCTGTGAGAAGCTCTCTTACTGAGGGGCAAAGCTCACCATCATGAAGCGTATTTCCTCAGACTTGAATAAGTTGAACTTCAGAAAGAAAGAAAAGACATCCCATCTACATCATGTAACTTGGAAAGAAAGTGATTCAAGAGAACTGGAAGTTTGTCAAATGCAACTCTTAAAATGGGTTTTCTTTAAAATAAAGTTTTTTTCTTGTTATGAAAGCAATCTGAACTAATTGCAAGAAAGTGTAGAAATAGAAATGAGTCCAAAGAAGAAAGAAGTCATTTGAAATTTGACTACTCAGAAATAACTGCTAACAGTTTTGTGTTTGTCCTGCCTCAAGCTTCCTATTCCATGGAAATTTAGAATGTTTAGAATACATTTATACCGGTGACTATTTTGTAACTTGCTTTTTAATGTAACAATAGTCTGTTAATATTTTCTGTGTAATTAACTACTCCACTACCTTGGTATTTTGACAGTTGCATGATAATTTGTTAATTTTTTTAATAATACCATTAAAATTTAATCAATATTTTGGAATTTGCATTATCCTCATTAAAATATTATGCATAGTGTTTGAAAAAGTGTATGTGTGTGTGTGTGTTACATGAGATTCAACCTAGGGCCTCATACATGCCTGGCAAGTACTCCACTGCTTTATTTCTTTATTTCCTTATTTATCTCTTTGTTTGGTTTTGCATGCAGCTGGGTGCATATATATATATATATATATATATATACATATATATACATATATGTAGCACATAAGCACATTTGTGCACATGCATGTACAGGCCAGACATTAATACCAGGTGTCTTTCTCCTCAGCCACTCTCCATTTTATATTTTGAGGAAGGATCTCTCAGTTGCATGTGGAGTTTGCCAGTTCTGTTACTCTGACTAGCCAGCTTATGGGTGGGCACGCCTCTCTAAGCTTCTCAAGTGCTAGGATTCCAAGTGAGCCATCATTCCTGCCCAACAATTATGTAGGTGCTGGGGATCCATGATTCTCATGCTTGGGTGGCAAGCATTTCCCTAGTATTCGCTCTCTCTTAGCCAGTGTTCTATTGCTATGAAGAGACACCATGACCACGGCAACTCTTATGAAGGGAAATATTTAATTGGGGCTTGTTTATATTTTCAGAGGTTTAGTCCATTATCTTAATGGTGGAAGCATGGTGGCAGCAGACATGGTGCTGGAGAAGGAGCTGAGAGTTCTACCTCTGGATCTTCAGGTAGCAAGAAAAGCCAAACACTGGGCCTGGCTTGATCATTTAAAACCCTCAATCACACATCTATTCCAACAAAGTCACACCTCCTAATAGTGCCACTCCTTGGCATGACCAAGCAATCAAATCAATGAGCCATTTCTAGTCACATTGCCACACCCTGTTTGATTTTTTTATTTTGAGACAGAGTTTTCCTGGCTGGCCTTTTATCTTGTGGTCCTCCTGCTTCAACCTCTGTAGTAGCTAGGATTATAGGTCTGAGCCAATAACTGATGTATATTTTCTGAATGTTGATTTGCCACATGTATTAAGATTCTCCCGAGAAACTGGACCTAGTAGATATAGATAAATATAGAAGAGATTTATTATAGGAACCGGTACATGTGGTTATATAGGTGGAAAAGCCCATGGTATGCCACTTGAGAGTTGAAGTACCAGGAAAGCTATTGGTATAGTTTGGTCTGGGTTTCAAAATCTCAGAGCTGGGGGGACAGATAAGGTGGGAGCTTCTGTTGTATGTTCTGGACTCTGAAGGGCTAGGCCACAGGAGTCAGGAGCTGTAGCTTTCAAGGGTCAAAGTAAGTGGATGTTCTAGTTCAAGAAGAGGCAGAACATTCAACCTTCCATTGACTTTTGTTCCTTCAGGCTGTCAGTAGGTTGGGTGAGGCCTGTTCATATAGCTAAAATGTGGCTCTGCTTTATTCCTCCAGGCTCCAACACATTAACTCTTCTGGAGACAGCCATACTCAGAAACCTTATTTTACCAGCTGTTTGGACATCCCTTGACTTGAGTAAGCTGACACAGAATTAACTAGCATACACCTTCCTAGTTAAAGTCTTAGAAGTGGCCTCAAGGTCACATAACAGAAAGATTGTATCACTTTCAGCTCCTACCAGCAATGGTTGAGAATTTAAGTTCCTGGAAGCCCCACTGCTATGGGTCTGAAGTTGCTCTGATGCTGCAAGGCTTCAACTCTTAGTGAGATCTGAGATCGAGACCTTGGGCGGATTGAACCTTGGAACTTGGAACTCCTCAAAGGCTGGATCTGTGAGTCTGCTACCACACAGCAAGGGTTCGGACAATTAGGGGCTGAAGTCACTGTGGGTATGTGGCTTTCCTCTTCTCATCACAAGACCAGAGACAAAGATGCTCCAGGCTTGTGTTCATTCTCTCTGCAGACCTGGCTGCCCAGAGATGCTGCGAGCTCAGCGGGAGGGAGGGATGGAGTGGAGTGGACCTGCCTTTGTAGAAGAACAAAAAGTGCTAGAGGGAGGCAAAAGCTCTCTCCCTGGGAATGCTGGGCGGCATCCAACACACTGCCAAGTGAGGAGGATGCAGGCTTCTTTTCTTAGAAACCTCTTTCTTCTTTTTTGGTAATAAACTTTAGCTTTTCATCATAAAGTATTGCATGTTCACTAACAAAAATGTAGCAAGTAGAGGGGTATAAAGTGAAGTCACCACGGTCCCACCACTCAAGGATAAATATTGGCCCTGTTACTCTAGGCATGTGCGAGGGAGGGTTTATTCACAGCTGTCCCTTGTAGATAGTTGAAGTCACGCTGTCTAAATTATTCTACACCCCCTTTTCACATTTTCCTTGCAACTACATAGTTTCAATAATTATATTTTGGTGATTTCGATTTTAGTTGTGTGGATAACCCAAGACTTACCTCAGTATTTTCATTATGATTTCCATTTTGCAGATGAGGAAACTGATATCCCCAGGAGTTACCAGATTTGTCCAACATCACAAGACATGTAACAAATGCAACTACCACTTCATCCATCCCATCCATTATTCAGTCATCAAACATTTATAGAACATAAGGCCTTCAGGAGGCAAGCACATGCTTCTAGCTCATGTAATGTTTATAACTCAATGGATAGTGTAGTCTTGTAGAAGCTTTTACAGTGTTTTGATACCACCGGAGTCCAAAGACGAGGCACCAGGCCAGCCTGAGATTCCACAGTATGGAAGAGGTAACAATCAAGCTCACTGTTTTGGGAGAAGTAGAATTGGGCAAGGAAGTAAAATGGTAAGTGTTGGGAAGCGTGGGCAGTTTAGGGGAAGGCCCAGAGAGATAAAGAGACAGAGTGTTAGGGATTGAAAGTGGAGATGGGCCTGCTTTTTGGTGGGGGCGCTCTCCCAATTAGTTTCTCTAAAAGCAGTGGGTGGACAAGAGACTTACAAAAATTCACTAGGATTTTGGAAGGAACCCCAATAGCCTCGTAGGATGGCTTAGGGGAATCGATCTATGGAAAATAGTTAGGTCAGAATTCTGAGAGGGAGGGCAGGGCCCTGCACTGATGCCAAGTAGGTAGGGTGGAAGGCAGGCATTAATTTAAGTTGTCAGGAGGTGAGTCAGAAAGAAGACATGAGTCAATGGAACCTGTCCAGAGGTCAGGGCCCTGTGATGACCACTGAAGTTGGCCATCTACAAAGACAGGAAACGTGTCTTCTCTGTTGGAGTTCCTTTGTAGATTTGTTTTCAGATGCTTGCGAGACTTCTCAGAAAGATGTGAGGAGTTTGAACGCAGGCAGATTTAGAAGTGGGGAAGGTGACGGGACGGGAGTCTGAGGAGGGGAGCTAGAAGAGAGACGTTTATTGAGTTTAAATAATTTAAACTTTTTTTTTCTTTCCGAGACAGGGTTTCTTTGTGTAGCCCTGGCTGTCCTGGAACTCACTCTGTAGACCAGGCTGGCCTCGAACTCAGAAATCCACCTGCCTCTGCCTTCCAAGTGCTAGGATTAAAGGTGTGCGCCACTGCTGTCTGGCCAAGTTTAGATAAATTTAAACTTTTAAGTTAAATAATTTTCTTGGAGTTTATAAGTATTCTGAAGGTCACCCCTCAGGATATGGAGGGGAAAATGCAGTTGAAAACACAGTTCTGAAGGACACTCTATTTTAGGAGAGCACGAAGAAAGGAAATCTCCAAAGGAAATGGGAAGAGGGGTGCTTCAGGGGGAGCAGAAGATGGAGGTAGTGGGAAATCCCGTAATTCCATCTCTTGGAAGGTGGCAGAAGGAAGGCCAGCCTGGGCAACATGACTCCTCTCCCCAAGTTACCCATAGTGAAAAGAGGACTGGAAGGCTAAAAACAAAAACAAAAGCAAAAGTCCAGGGAAGAAATATCAGTGGTAAATGGTAAAAGATTAAGTCTAGTAAAAGCAAAGATTTCCAGCGAAATCTGCTTCCAGACAGATCAAGAACGTGGCAGTCACAGTTTCAGCGAGCGCGTTTCTCAGAATCTCAGGGTTGAGGAGAGAGCATGCTTTCCTCACAAAGAGCCACTCTTTGTGTCCTACGAGGCCCATTTCCAGCACTTGGGCTACAGAGGAGGAACTTGCCAGCAGTACCTGACAGGCTGAAGGTGCATGCGGTCAGCCACCCACCACTTTTATCAGTGATGCCGAATCTGCGCATGCACTTTGCCAGGCAGCTTTGTCAGTCCTTCCACAGAAGGGCAAGAGGAGCCTGCCCTGCCACTTGACTCTGCACAAAGCCTCGTGGCTGCTCTGGCCGGGTGATGCAAGCTGCCGCTGGCCATGCTTCATGCCCTTTGGAGATTATGTCACTGCCTTGAGAAAATCCTCCTGGCTGGCTCACTTGACCCATGAGGGATGTGTGAGACAGAGCCAACTCAGGCTGACCTTCAGACTCTCAGTGAAAGAAAGCAATGCTTGTTTTTGTTTGCCACCACGACTTCCAGGCTTTTGTTTGAGAGAGCCTGAGTTGTACAATATTCTCTCAGTAAAGACTTACTAGCTTCACAAAAGCTTTCCTTTGCCCTACCGCTCCTGGCAATAGATCGGTGTCCCACTTCCTGACCTCCAGCTCAGTCATTTCTTCCCACCCAGAGACCCAACTTCCAGGACCTAATGTGGGCAGGGACAGAAAAGCAGCTCCAGCTGTACCTTGCAGTCCAAAGTCCAAATCCCTTTGGAGGTCCACCCAGAGCATCCGGGCACCCAGGTAAGCATTTAGTCGCTCACATCTGTACGCAGTCCTGATTCATGATTCCATCCTAATTGCAACTAGTTCACTCATTGGGTACTCTCCTTTCCTCCTCCTCCCTCCATCCATTCTCTCTTTCAAAAAGGATCTAATGCATCCAAAGCAGACCTCAAAGTCATTCTGTAGCCAATGACATTTTGAACATCAGATCCTCCTTTCTCCATCTCCCCAGCACTGCTAATACAGGTATGTTTCATCAAGCCTAGTTTATGTGGTGCTTTGAGATTGGACCCAGGGCTTTCTACATGCTGGAGGAGCACTCTCCCAAATGAGCTGTATCCCCAGCCCTGTCTGCATATCTTATTTATTAGATAGTATTTAGCTATGGCTGGCCTGACTGTCACCACTCACCACCCCACAGGTCATACGTTGGAAACTCGGTTTTCAGTATGGTGATATTAGGAGGTAATGGGGTCTTTTAGAGATGGGGCTTAGTGCTTAGAGGTCATTAGGTCACTAGAGGCTCACCATGTAGCCTTGGCTCTCACTCCATAGACTAGCCTTGAATCGTTCAAATCTGTCAGCCTCTGATCCTAAGTACTGGGCTTAAGGCCCATACCACCACACAGAACACATTTTTTTCTTTATAAAGTTTTCTGTCTCAGGTGTTCCATTGTAGTAATAGAAAAAGACTAATACAGTTATTATATTTCAGTTCTTCAAGGGCAAACACCTACTGTTTTCATGTAAAACACCCGTGGCAGGGGCTGTAGTTGGTGATCCCCTAATGGCAAACAGGTTGTTATTCCAGATACTGTTGTCGTGAGATCTTTGTGCATAAATTGTAGCTTCCATTTTTAAAGACATTCTTATATTTTTTTGATTACAAAAGCAATGTGTGCTTGTTTTAACAAATTAAAATATCAAATTGCATTTAAAATTTAAATTAATCGACAAGCACTCGGTTTGTGCATCTCCTATGGAGCAGTGGCTCTGGCTTGTATCCTGTGCTTAGCTCTGAGCACGGCTCAGGGGACACTGCTCCAGCAGGTGGAGTGGGCTGTTTCTCTCCAGTTGGGGGTTGGCTAAGGCTCCTGCTGGGAGCACTGAAATGGCCTCCTAGTGGGGCTCCCTTCCCCCAGTCTAGGTACCACTGCTTGATTAATTAATTAAGTCCTGATTAATTAAAGCATCTGTGATCCCATTTCTTGGTGCTCCAAGCCCTTCAGTGGCTCCCCCATTGCCTTATGGAATCATTCTAAATTGCTGTTAGGGTAATGAACTGTACCATGGAAGACATTTTCCAATGCTTTCATCTTCTCCCTTCTTATGAACCCTCCACACTGCCAAACTGTATAGGCCCAGCACTCTCTGCCTGGCTGCCTCCCAGGATCAGTTCTCATTCTCTGGCCTTCCTTGGACATCTCTTTTTCTCCATCCAACCAGTACTCCCAGACCATTCCTGTGAGCCTCTCAGCATCCCCTTCTCAGCCAACCCTTTCCCAATGACTTCATCTAGAGCCCCAAAGGTGAAGGCAACCATTGCCTCTTTGCACTATGGCATCTCCCCACCAGCCTTGTTGAGATTTGGGGATGGGAAATTCCTTACAAAGCCTAACAGGATCCCTGGTTTCTATACACTAGATGCCCATAGTGCCTTTTCCCTTCACTGTGACAATAAAAGTCTGCAGATATTGCCCAAAGTCAGCTGGGAGGCAAACCCGCCCCTGGTTAGAGGACACTGGCTTAAAGTGATATTTGTGCAACAAATCCTCAGATGAATATAAAGCTTGTGTCCTGCTTTAGACGTCAGAGCCTAGCCCACCAGGTCCTTCAGTTCTCTGACCTTCATTTATACTTGGCCCACTCCACTTCTGCCACTCCCCTCTGACCTCAATTTTCTTGTTTCAGTCTTCAGGGTCAGGGTGATGCAGCCTCTTTCTGTAGCCCAGACTGCCTCTCCTTTCCCGGGGAGCAAATAGATCACCCTGCTCCTCAATGTCCTCTGGCACTCTGGGCTGCCCTGGACTACAAGCCCTCAGCAGCTGTGTGCTGCTTTCAAGAGAAGACCAACATCTTTCGAGGTAAAGGCTAAGTCAGGACCTTGCTGAGCCTCCCCAGAAGTGCCAAGGGGCTGTTTCAGGATCAAGGGACAGTGGTGGCTCTCATGGCTGTCAACTTGGCTGCATTTGTAATTAACTAAAATCTGAAAACGTCAGGCACACATGTGAGAGGTTTTTACGTAGTTTGAAGTAGGAAGATTCACTTCTAATCTGGATCTCTGGGGTAGGAAGACTCACCTTTAATGTTGATCTTTTGAGATGAGAATAGCCACACCTTTAATCCCAGATCTTGATAAGGGAAGACACACTAATCTGGACCACACCTGCTGGAAGCCTGTATAAGGAT
Organism: Montemys delectorum; assembly: GCA_019843815.1. Lineage (NCBI taxonomy): Eukaryota > Metazoa > Chordata > Mammalia > Rodentia > Muridae > Montemys > Montemys delectorum. The sequence goes on along the minus strand of JADRCD010196500.1, from coordinate 4,289 downwards.
GAGGAAGGAGGAAGCTTTTACCTTTTGCCTGCTTGTTCTTACCCTTGCTAGCCTGTCCATTTCTTCCCTGACATTAGAATGACATATTCGGGATTTCAGTGTGTACTGAAGATCAGCTGAGACATCCAACCTTGTCATGGACTGAATAACTCTTGGACATTCCATTCATAGGCAACCACTGTTAGACTATGGATTGCAGCCTATAAGTAATTCTAATAAATATATATTCATATATATTGTATATAGAATGCCTATCTATCTATCTATCTATCTATCTATCTATCTATCCATCTATATATGTTTTAATCTACGGAACCCTGACTAATACAGGCACCAAGTCCAGGGAGTATATTAGAATAATTTAGAAATTCTAGAGCAGTGCCCTCCCAGCTGAAGCATGGGCTAGATTGGTGACTTTGGGTGCTATTTTAAGCTTCTCAGAAGCCTTAATTTTTCCTTATTGTAAAAATGAGATGGTAACAGCATCTATCTTACCAGGTCATACCTAAGGTTTTGCATAAATATATGCAAAACGCTTTTAAAATTTCGGGCACAGGATTTTGGGCACAGGACAGTGGTCCATGCATTTTCAACCTAATAGAGGCTGAGTGACTGTTGAACTGGGCAATGAGGGAGGTTCAGTGCTCACAGGCTGGCTGGGGTCCCCTTTCTTGCCAAGTACTGGCCCTGAGGCTGCTTTCTGTCCTAGTCCTTCTTGCTTTCCTCATCTACATACACATGTCCCCCAGCTTGGCCTGTATGCTGGCCACCTAAGGTCTGAGATCATCCATGGAGCAGATACTGTTGCCTTGCTTCATTGGGAGATAGCTAGGCTGCATGGAGCAAGGACAGACATTAAAAACCTATTTTCTCACTGGGCATAAGTAATTGGCAAAAAAAAAAAAAAAAAAAAAATCTAAATCCATAGCTGTCAGGTGAAGTCATTTCCAAGAGAAAAGGATGGAGGGAAAGAGCTGAGAGTAAGGTCCAGGTGGGAGCCAGAGTGGGGGAAAGGAACACAAACCAAGACATGATGAGGCCAGGGTAGACATTTTTCTGCTTCCTGCTCTTGGACCAAGCTGCCCTCTTCACGTCTAACCCTTTCATTTTAATTTTTTTTAACGTTTTTCTAAAGAAATTAAAAAGAGGTTTCTAAGGTGATGACGGCAAAGAAAACCATCTACAGGATTATCTAATGAGCCAGAATGAATTGAGTTTGAAATCATTTAAATGGGATCTGGGAGCATTTAACTGCAGCCTGGGATCTTAACTAGAGTGGGGAGGATCTTCACGCTAATTGCTGGCAATGATATTCCTACGGAGAGGACAAGGTAGTAGCAAGCAATTAGCAGATAGTGGTTTCAGAGTCTGCACTGCTTGGACAGGAAAGTAAGAACCTTGGTTCTCTGGGGACCAAGACCTCCAGCAGGGGGCAGTCCAGGTCTGGGCCTCTAGGGAGGGGCAGTGCGATATGATGGTTGGGAGTAGGGGTTCCCAGAGGCAGGGGCAGAGGCAGGCAGCAGGTCCCTGGAGGCCAGGCAATGAAGCTCCTGTTGGTCCCAGTGTCTCAGCAGGCTGGAGAATGTGGATTGTGAGTGGGACAACTGGAAGGTGCAATTGCAGGCCACGGCTCTACACACAGCAGTCTTTGTGAGAGGGGAATGAAGCTCACCCACTCCCAAGAGTAGAGACAACTTCACTTCCACTCTCATGTCACACGCCTTCCCTGAAATGGAGAGAAGGGAATTCCTCTCTCTGTCCATTGCTCTGTCCTAAGCACCATGCTGGCTCAGATCTTGTGCTGGGATTGACCTCAGCTTGGGGTTGGAGATGGCAGACCGTGTACAACATGCATATAAGAACGAATAGCCTGGGACTGGAAGATGGCTCGGTTGATGAAGTCATGCTGTACAGGGATGGAGACCCAATTTTTATCCTCAGGACCCATGTAAAAAAGACATGCAGCAGTCTGCACCCGCACTATCAGTGCTGGGGAAGTAGAGGATTCCGGGAGCTTGTTGGCCAACCAGTCTTGCTGGATCTGTGAGCTCTGGACTTTGTGCTCAATCATCTTTCCAGAGCAGAAGCAGCCCAGCTCCCTCCCTTTAACTGCTGGTAGGAGAGAAGGTGACCTCCAGATGTGACCCAGGAGCAGGACAGACAGGACCTGCGCAGTGAGGACAGGGTTCCATGCTTGACTTCAGAGTGGGGCCAAGAGTGGAGTCTCCCGAGTGACTTAGGTTGATTTCTACCCTCCAGCTCCACGGACCTCCACTGTCCTGCATCCTCCCTCCAGCACCACTTGCTCTAGGAAAACTTCCCACACCTCCTCGGCCACCTGGTGCCTCCCCAAGGACTGGCTTCCTAGGGTAGCTGTCTATACATGGATCTATCCCTGCTTTGAATGTACCACATAAGAAGACCTGCAGAAGCATGTTAGAGAGCAATTTGTTATTAATTATTTACATCTACCACATGCTCAGTGTGCTGTCGTTGCTGGTTTGCTAGCAATGATTATTAGTAACGCTACCACTCACTGTGTGCTGAGTAGCTCAATATATTATGTCTAATTGCCTTCCCCCTCCCCTTTCTGGTGAAATAGAGCTGTCGTGATTGTCTTTTCCAAATAGTCATCTTGCGGTTGGAAGAGTAATGATAGTGAACTACACTGAGTGTGTTAAGTTTGGGGACTGGTCCCTCTAAAGGCCTCTGAACATGCCAGCCATGGGGGTGGTGGGGAAGCTTGATAAATACTCCGAGCATGCAGCTTTCTACATCCCTAGGCACTTGGCAGAGCACTATGGGCTAGAGAGCCTACATTTAAGATTTCTTGAATAGACAAAGAGGCTGCTGAGCAAATGCTGTTGCTCTGTGGTCTTCCAGCCTATAGGTGGAGCTGTTGGACCCAGGAAGTCTCAGGGCCCAGTTGCTAATGATGAATAACCTGGCAGTCAGGGTCCCAGTTCAGATCTCTGAATGGGAAGGCTCAGCAGTGTTCATACAAAAGGACCCTGGAAACGACCTAACTGACCACTGAGTGGTTGGTTAAATAAATTATGATACATCCATATAAAAGAATGCCATACAGCCATTAAACATTATGGTATAGATTTATGTCGATTGATGAAGATATCTCTCCATATATTTTATTGAAGTGAAAGTATGCCTTGGGACATTATATATGTCATTATCCTAGAGATAGAAAATTATGAAAGGGAGGGAGATAAAGATGGACAGAGAGCAGGATGTCACCAAAACTACTAGCATTGACTCTTTAGTGTGATTTTTTTGCTTTAACCTTAATTGTAATGTGTGGGATTTAAGAATAACAAGTATGTTTTGTCTTTACCATTAGGAAAAGTCGGGTTGGTTTCCATTTGATAATTTACAAACCAAACCATGCTGAAGGTCTTGTTAACGTTCCTTAATGATATTCTTTTCAGAATACAACCTCCTTTTAGGTCTCAGATATGTGTCAGTGACCAAAGGAGTAAGGACATTTGTCACCAATATCAGAGACATAAAAGGCTAGTAAGGCCTTGGCTGGGATAGTCTCAGACTACACTTCGAAAGCCCTTCGTGCATCCTAGGAGGTCCAGCTGAGCCTTGGCTACACAGTCTCCACATTCCCTCCCCCACTGCCCTCCCTCCCCATTCTCACCCTCCTCCTGGTGTCTCAGCTTTCATCTCCACAAATTCTATTCAGTAGTGAGTCCCTGAACTTTCTAATTGAGATCAGAGATAAATATAGTGGGGAAGGCAGGCGAGAGAGGGAGGAGGCTTAATTTTAATTTGCCACATTTCCCATTAATAACAACTTCTAATTAAAAAGTCTCCATCTCCCAGCCCAAGTCCAAGAGAAAAGCCTCCACAGGTCTGCCTGACTGGGACCTCTGTGCCAGTGAGTTCACAGTGCAGATTTCTGTACCAGCTGAGCCCTCATTGTCAGAAGCCATAATTAATCTGGGGGAGGGGGATATATCACTAAAGACCATAGCAATCCTCCAAAAGGGACAACACACCTTCACTGGACAGTGGTACCTGCTGAAATTTTGTTAGAGGTTGTCTGGTAAGGATGAACCACAAGGCAGATGTTCGGGGAGAAGGGAGCATTTCAACGTGGTTGAAGCTTCATGTTTAGGGGAACAGGAGGGCCGAACAGTACTATCGAAGAGGCAGCTTGTTCTTATTATTCTAGGGTACATCAGCGTCTCTATTTCTTTTTCTCACAGAGTCTCCTCTTTAGAGACTCATGTGTATGCTGTGTGTGTGTGTGTGTGTGTGTGTGT